>CM058235.1:12241144-12411172 GCA_030180135.1 Orychophragmus violaceus | reverse complement strand
TGATGTATATGCTCTTATAGCTCTCAAACTAGATAGGAAGAAATCCCAAGGACACTGAATGGTGGCACCTACTTGAGGAAATCTGTTTTAGATTTTAGATAGAGAACGATGATTAACCTAAACTATTATACATTTGTTCTCGAAACAAGACAAAAAATGATAGGGTCCATTTCTCTTGCTATGTCATGCGCCAAACAAAATGCAGAAAACTCAAACCCCACAACATGTCTTGGATTCATAAATTAATGATCTTAACGTTTTGTGAGTCGATGGTTTGATTGTGGTTTAACGGTTTGACAGTTGGGCATTTGTCGGTTGACATTCAAGCGTATAGAATTTGACTGAGACATCACTTGGCGATGAGATTAGGTTTGCATCAGTTAATAGTACGGAACAACATAATCAACAAAAACGAATGAGAAGATTATCAAGAACAAAGAACACAAGTTGCATCATTTTTAATGTCCTGTAATTAATCTTGCTATTCGGTAAGTTATTAGCCAAACATACGATCAATTTCCCTAGCTAGCTGAGCTACACATCTCTTGGATCCACGAAGAGTGGCCGAGATTTTGATCTCAACAGCATATCGTTAAATTCACTGAAGCTAGTCATCTTCTCTTCATTCAACGGTTTGATGCACCATGTGTCATCGTCACACGAAAGCATTTTCCAATGAGGAACACATCTCCTCAGGGAATCATCATCGCCGTTACTTTCTCCGTCGACCTCTACCACCACGACTTTACACACGCCACCGTCATCTGAGGCAGCCATGTTATTAACGTGCTCACACAAAGCCCTAACGAGTTTCCCACGTAATGGACCTTCCGCATGAACACCGTAAAGGAAATAGAAACCAAACGGAGTAAACAGATCAGGTAATACCGACAAGCCCAAAAACGGCAAGAATCTACGGAGAAAGTTGCAAACTTTGGTAAGAAGAAGATAGCTCAAAGGAGCTTTCCCGATCCTAAGTTTGAATACTTTGCTACTGTTCCATACGCTAAGAATTGCCCAACTTCTGATGTTGTCGTTGTTGTTGTAATAAGCAACCCATGTCCCCATGTTTAACTTGTTCCGCAAGATTTTGTCTATGTCGTCCGGGAAAAAATCTGTCGTTGACGCCACTTGTCTCCGGTACCATGATGCAGCTTCTTTCACCTGTCACATCGAGAATTGATATTAATGCTAATCTTTTCCATGTGAGCCTACTTAAGTTTAGTTAACTTTATGCTATACAATTGGTGTTATGGTTGCTTAAGCTCACATTTATATATGTAAATCAACTTGGAAGATATAAATTAATGTAAACAACCATAAACTATATAATTTTCCTAACTTTTTCATGATGTTATTATATGTGATAGATATATTTTTTCAAGACGACAATTCTTAGTTTTTATATAGATTCTACATATCAAAAGTAACTCAACATATAATATAAAGCGTTCTAGATTTTATGAATATCGGTTTAAGTTTCTTATGGTATTGTTAGATTTTTTTATAAAAATAGTTCACATAATTAACCTTTTAAAACTAAAAAATGTGTAGTGAATTCACCTTTAGCTTCCTTATTCCGATATCAGAAGGCATTTTCAAACCCCGACCGGGGTTTACCGGATTGACCAGAATTGCCGGGTTTCTGAAGACGACATAGCCAAGTGTTCCGACAAAGAGACTGAGAGAGGCCTCATTGTCCTTTTCGGTGGCCATGTAAGCATAGTCAGCATTGTGAGACACGAACCATTCCTCAAGCTTTCTCACTAGAATCGAACCAATGCCACGGCGTCGATACCGCGGCACGACTCTGAGACCAAGAACGTAACCCACATTCACTGACTTATCATGAAACTTAACTGGCTTCACTGAGCCTTGTATGGAACCAACCAGCTTGGTCCCAACTTCTGCCACCTATTAAATAACGTATATTAAGTTGATAATTTAGTAATTGAAAGCCATTGTTCAAAAAAAAAAAAGTTGATAATTTATATAAATCCGAATTCTTAATTAATTGTTTGGCTTTGTGTTAACATATATTGATGCACTTTTTTAACGTTCTTACACAAATATAAGAGCATCCACATTAGTGAACCCCCTTATGGGGTTCTTAAAAAATTTTTTTTTTTTTTTTTTTTTGGGAAACGTAAAAAAAAAAAAAAATAATAAAAAAAAAAACGGACCAATCGTTGTGTGACACGTGTCATGAACAGTGTAAGAACCGGTTCTTAAATAAGGATTTTAAGAACCTGGTTCTTAACTATTCACGTGGGACCCACGTGAATAGTTAAGAACCCCAAACCCTTAAAACCTCTAATGGAATGGAGGTGCTCTAAGATGTTTTTTACTTGTCTACATCCTCAATTACTCCAAGGAGGACTACATAATTTAATCTCGCCATTTAGTATAGCTCATTTAGTAAATGCTACAAATAATATAAAAATACAATTTAAATTAATAATTTTAAAATATAATATCAAAATGACACTTTTTAAAATCAGAAGAAAAATATATAAAAATATGAAATGTTAAGTGCGAACGTATATTATTGAAGTTCAAAACTCATTATTTTTCTTTATCAACTTTTACTATTTAAGAAAAAAAAGACAGAATCTTTTCTATATATATTTTCGATTAATTTTTATATAAAACTAAGAATAACAAAAAGAAGAAAAAGAAATTAACAGAAAATAGAGAAAAATTAACCAGCATGTTGAAGAGAGGAGTGTTCCGAATTCTGCAGATGGGATCGCCTAAAGTGTCTGTGAAGAGAAAGGTTTGGTCGTTACCAATCTCACAACTTTTCTCAACACATTCCATTTCAATTCTGTCCCTACGATCGTTGTAGCATCTTATCACCACCTTTTCATCATCTTCTTTCCCCCATTGCCCCACCATTTTCACTCTCTCTCCCTCTCTAGTCTCTCTCCCTCTCTCTTTATATATATAAAATGAAATGACAAGATCATATATAAACAGTTCATACAAGGAGAAGACCCAGCTTATGTTATATTATAGAGCTTGAAAACTTCACGTTCAACTTTTTTGTTTTGGTTTTGGGGGCAACTTCACGTTTATCTAATTAATGATATGTCCAAATATCTTTTTTCTGTTGGGGTCAAACAGTCCAAATATCTTACATATAAAATTTCTTATGTTTTGACAAATGTTTAAATGTAGTAAAGTTGACCAATTATTAGTAATTGTCTTAAAATCTTGACTTCAAAGAAAAAGGATAATTTCCAATATATATACATACACACAACATGGAAGTTAATTAAGTGTGCAGATGACTAAAGAAACATATATCTCATTATTGCTTGTAATTTGTTTTCTACATTTGTGTTAAAAAAAATTGAACTATTTTACTTTATATGGTTTGTTTTATAATTAAGAAAATCTGAAATACGTAATACCATCCGTATATGCTAAATAGTTGGGTCCTGCTTAATTCTAACTTAGGCAAGTAAGCCCCACATACCTTGACTCAATCTTTTAATAAGATATCAATTGTTTCAAGTATAAAAAAATTACCATCTAGAAGAGAATTTTATATTTGACCAACGTTTTTAGATATGTACATTGTTAAGAAAAAATATTAAGGGTTGATTGGGTGTTTAAACAAAGTCTTATCTAAAAATGACTGTGTATCTAAACAAAGTCTTATCTAGCCAATTAATCGAAGAATGTGTATTGGAGTGACTTAGATTCAAAGAATTACTTACGTATTATTGTCTATTTTTTACTTGACTAATACAAAACAAAAATATAGAATGTTTAATATACATTTTAAGTATATTTTCCATGATTTTGCTTTTATAAAAGAAACTGAGTATATTGACTATATTTTTTTACAATTTTTATAGAAGAAATAAAGTATAGTTATAAAAATATTAATAAACAATCTAATTAAATGTCTATAAAAACAAATCGTTGAATTTCTGCTAGCTGATTTGATAGAAATTATAACACCTGATTCATTTTAACAGTTTAGACAAGTTTTGAAGTGTCTAAAAAGGTGTATAGACATTTTTTTGTCAACAAAATAAAGAAATCTATAATGCATTGACGCTTAGAGCAACTCCATTAGTGAATCCCTTTATGGGGTTCTTAAAAAAAAAAAAAAATCAAAAAAAAAAACGGACCAATCGTTGTGTAACACGTGTCATGAACAGTGTAAAAACCGGTTCTTAAATAAGGATTTTAAGAACTTGGTTCTTAACTATTCACGTGGGACCCACGTGAATAGTTAAGAACCCCAAGCCCTTAAAACCCCTGATGGAGGTGCTCTTAGACAACCGGTTTTCAGAATTGATTATACACATAAATGTTATTAAATATTTTGGTATGATACAATATTTTAAAGGAGTTATACATGCATATATTTTTTTCTTCTATTTGAACAAAATGACATATAAATTATAGAATATAGATAACTATATGTTTGGTCCATATCTAACAATGACTAGAGAAGTGATATCTCAACCTCTCCACACAAGAAGTGAACACTCGTTATTCATTTGTCCCTTTTTTTTTTATTAATCTGGGGATATCTCAAGCTTATGGAAGGGCTCAGACTAATCTTCAAGGAGAGGTGCAGCTCATTGATAGATCCTCTCTCTGAGTATTCAAATGGGTCGAAAGCAATGAGCCCATATCCATATAGGTGTCCAAAAAAATGTGTTTTAGTTTCGCATAGCAGATGGATCGAATTTGAAACGTGTTAGCGTCCCAAATCCCTCTCCTTACCACTTGATCACAAGCTCTTCGACCATTTTCCCCCTTTACAATCCTCCTTTTTCCCTTTCATGTATTATGTATGTGAGCAAGTGAGTTCTGTCTTAAAATGTTTGCTGATCTCATATCAAATGAAAAAATTGTGGAAACGATATCTCTTTGGTTGATCAGTTGAGTAGTATACTTAGCTAGATATTTGTTTAATTTTCATAAGATGCAATTATTTGCTGATTGAGGGTGTAAGTTTTTCGTATGTTTTTACATAATATTCCATGTTGTATTTTCTACCATGGTTTCATTCCATATATTGCGGCTTTGATTCTAGCAATATACAGTATGTTAATTTATCAATGAAAAGTCCATATAAAAACTTTAAAACAAACTGTATTCTTTTTATCACGTAGTTGTATACACACAAATAATAAAAATTTAATCACAACCACAATTTTTTTATAAATAAAATATGGGCAAACACTATTCTCAACACAAATTACCAAGACATATAGTTTAGAAGTTTTCTGTTGACTGTATACAATAGTCTCGATTCAAAATATGTATATAAATTGGGATATCTATCAAAAATGTTTTAAAAAAAAAACATCATACATTGAATTGAATTTAACAAAACACTTTGCAACATAAACCTTCCTATCAAAACACGTTGGAACTTTCGATCCATAAAGCTTGTACATGATCATTACATTTACAAAAGTTTTATTAATTAAGGAATTTATATGATATCAAACTCTATGCATCATGGAGTCGATTTTCATTGGCATTTCCAATGGTAATAAAACGGTGGTCCTAACGCAGATTGTTTTTAACTTTTATTGATTTTTAGAAAAGTTTTGGTTTTGTAAGTCGAATTATTGAAGAGTTGGTTAATAACTGCTTTAAAAAGAAAAAGAAATAAGAGTTTAGTCCCGTGAAATCAAAAAACAAATGCAAAGAGAGGAAGAAGGAGAGTTATGATTGAGAAATGTTTGGAAGTGGAGAGAAGAAGTAAAGATTAACGAACCATCTCATCTCACTAACTTAACTAACCAAAGCCAAAACGAATACGTAACTGAATAAAGATTAGCACTTTTTGTTTTTATTTTGAACAATTTGATAAAAGTGGAGTGATTAGATTATTTATTCGCATCTATGCTAATGCTTTTCTATATAGTGTTGAGTTTGGGAGTTGTGACCCACAAAATACTTAGACATGGAGAGCATAAGTCGATTGGAGAACAACATCCTAGGATGAAATTCCCATAGATTTCCAATGACTTTTTCAAGTAAAAGAAAATAGACTTTCACATAAGATTTGGAAAGTTAGCTTTCAAGAATCCTTAATACATAAGAAATTAATGGCAGTGATTAGTAAAGTGACACTCTAAAGACTTTTTAAAAATTTATAGTCACAAAAGTATTTATAAAAATGTTTAGTCCTTTTTAATCACAACCTCTTTATTAAACCAAAATTATTTAACAATATTAGATGATAGGTTTTAACATTTAGATTCACAATACGTTTTCAAAATCCAAAAGTTATATAGTCGATATCTTAAAAAAACATTACAATCACAAATCTAACTATCAACTTTCTTAATTCAGTGGTTTGATTAATGATTCATTAATACTTAAATACATGAGGTTTGGAAGTTTACACAAGATCGTTAGTGTGATTGTAAAGTTATTTCTCGTAATTTATAGTACTAATAAACCAGTGTTAAAAACTGAATCAACCCTTAAAGTTTTTTATATTTAAAAAGAGAAATTTTTCTCAGTAAGTTTGATAATTATCGTCCTATAACCTTTTAAGAATATAACATTTAAATATAAAAATCTAACGGTTTGGAGTTGCTAGCAGAAGTGGCTCAATAAACTTTGGATCCATGTTCCATCTATTGGAAATGAACCATTTTTTCATGAACACAATCTTGATAAACATCAATTACTCAAAGGTCCAGACGTTAAAACATAAAATCAGACATATTCTAATCATATGTATGTTTCCTAGTAATAGCCCTAATTAAATAATCTGTTTCCTCATTCGGTCCTTGAGCTTTCGTGCCGTCTGCACTTCCTCAAAACCGTCTCTGGTTACGAGTCACATAATTTCAGTCTAATTGTACTTGTTTAATAGCTCCGATTTTTCCTTATGGATATATTTCAAATGCTCAATTGATCTATAAGTATAAATGTTAAATTTATTTAAACAAAAAATACCATTGTTTACATCAAGGATGATGCTAGCACATCTTTTTTAAAGTTAAAAAAGAAAAACAGAGCAAAAGAATTCTCAGTGGCTTGGGCGTGACCCGAGCCAAAGTTGAAAACCATCTTCGTAGCGTGCGTCGTGTAATAGTCGGAGTGAACTAAATCGGTTCCGGACAGCTTTGTCAATGACACTTATCAGAATCTGAGAAGACGAGGGAGAAGCACCATGTCGACGATCATTTCGTTCCCGCCATATGTGGAAGATGGTAGCTTGAAATAAGTACCGTATAGTGTAACTCTCCAACCGAGGCCAATTTGAGCATGGGAGAAGAGACACTATTGCTGACCAGTCAGTAGAGAAGTGAGTTCGAAGCAAACCTGTAGCAAGGTTAGTCCATATTTCTCGAGAGTAGGGACATATGAAGAAGAGATGATCTCTGGTCTCGATTTCATGTCGACAAAAAACACACTCAGATGAGATATTAGCGTTCCAGCTTCGCATTCTATCACCAGTAGGCAACCGATTAAGAGTAGCTACCCATGTGTGGAATGCATATTTCGGCGTATTGCGACTAAACCAAATTCCTTTTGCCCACGGAACATGAGGTTTTGCCAGCCTCAGTTGCTCCCAAGTGTGCTTTGTGATAAACTTAGGTTTATAGACATCATTCTTTCCACGCCAAAGAACAACATCATCATTCTCATTGTTATGATCTCGTCTGGTTAGTGCTATTGCTTCCTCAATATCATTCAAAAGCGCAACTCGATGTCTTCTCGATCGGTGAGAGTCAAGCACCTGATTTACCGTGGCATGGGCATCAATACCGAGATCTATTCGCCCTCTTTCTCCTGTCAAATCAATCATTCTCCCCATCGAAGACCATCGGTCAAACCAGAAAGATGTTGATTGACCATTTGACACCTTTATTCTCACAAACTCCTACGCTCGGTTTCGCATTTTAAGCATTTGTTTCCACATCCAGGAACCATGAGAAGAGCATGTAGGAGAACGAAATGCCCAAAAAGACGATCCTTGGAGATAATAGTTGTGTACCCATCGACTCCACATTGTGTCTTTGTTCGCAAGAAACCGCCAAATAAGCTTCATGGTACATACGTCATTTGCTTCCCGAATGCTCTTGAGGCCAAGCCCTCCTTTCTCTTTAGGATAGCAAATCTCACTCCAAGCAACCTTTGCCTTCCTAGTATTAAGAGTGGGCCCAGACCAAAGAAAAGCTGAACACAAGCTTTCTATTTCCTCAATGCAACGAATTGGAAGTTTATATGCAGAGATCCAAAAATTAGTAAGGCTCGCTATTACTGATGATAACAGTTGTAGCCGTCCTGCAAAAGAGAGAAAACGAGATGTCCATGGACTCATCAGTTGTCTGATTTTGTCGAGCAATGGGGCGCAATCACCAAGCGTCATCTTCTTCGTGAGCAATGGTAACCCAAGATATCGGACTGGTAGGGAGCCAAATTCGAAGGGGAACCGATTTTCAATAGCTACTTGAGACATCTGAGATACTCCAGCAAGATAAACCGTAGATTTCTCTAAGCTGATCTTAAGACCAGAGATACTAGCATATGTGTCAAAAACATCAATAATACCCTCCAAGGATCGCAATCTTCCATCCGAGAAAACCATTATATTATCAGCAAAACTTAGATGAGTGAGATTTAGATGTGCACAATTAGGGTGAAACCCAAACCTTCTTTGAGAAGCCGCCCTATCCAACATCTTAGAGAGAACATTCATGCAAATCACAAAGAGATATGGGGAAAGAGAGCAGCCTTGCCTTAGGCCTCTTTTGCTTCCGAAATATCCGGCTAGCTCCCCATTTACTTGGACTGAAAATGATGCAGACGATATACAGACAATATAAGACTATAACTAACGTCTAAGAGTACTCTCCCTTGTAGTCTAGTTAGGGCATCTCCAACCCATCTCTATATTTATCTCTAAACTCTATTTTAGAGGCAAATTTACTCAAACCCATCTCTATTTTCACCTCTAAAATAGAAATTTCTATTTTTTTCTCTATATATATAGAGGAACTCTATTTTTTCCTCTATAATAGAGGTGAACTTTTTAATTTACAAATTAGCCCATCTACTTTTAAATATTTTTATTTATAACTAAAACAATTAAATATTAATATTTTTATAACTAACAATATAAAATTAACAAATTATAAATAATACTCTTAAATATTTAAAATAAATATTTAAAAATCAAAATATATTATGTTTGAGAAAAACTTTTTTTGATCATTTGTGAAAAAATTATGGCTAGACATTTTACCCGGATCCGAAGATCTGAACCGGTATCAATCCAAAAAACTCTTATTTTGGTACCGAATCGGATCGTATAATATTATAGTTTTATAAAATTTTGTAAAAATAAAATAAATAGGCTAAATTGCAACTTTGGTAAATAAAAGATATTATTAGTAAAATAAAAAAGAATATTAGAGAGAATATTTCTTTTTAGAGGAAAATATAGAACAATACATTGGAGCAAAATCTACCTCTATTATAGAATTTCTTTATTTTAGAAATAAAAATAGAGAAATACATTGGAGATGGTCTTGATGATACAGTGTATGGGTCTGTTAATGGGTCTTAAAAGCGTTAAATAACCCGAGACCAAATCTATTATATAATGAGAGGATTATCTCTCCCAGAATACGCCACGTCAGCATTCTTTTTAAAAAAACCAATTGGGCCTTCGCTACCCACTTACGTGAAAGTGTCGCCTCCCCTAAAATAGAGTTAAAGCCCAATAAGTTATGCACGTCCAGTTATCATCTTCACCCTAAAGTTTTCGTCTGCAAACGTCATACGCCGATAACTCTTGAGATTATGGCGATCCCAACCTAACGCCCACCATTAAATTCTGATAATCTCTTCTCGGCTTCCTCATTAATCTCTCTCAACCTCATTCAATTTTGTAGACCTTTCAATTTCCCATACCTTTCAGGTGTTCCAAATCTGGCAGTATAAATGCCTATCCTCACCCCGACTAGCTTTCTCTTCAAAACCCAATTCTAAGGTTTTGGAGCTGCGGAAGCTCTGGGAGAGACGAAGAAGGTGTAACGTTGGTGCCGGCGGTGGCTACAGAAGTAGAAAGACGGAGGCTGTAGGTTTCGGACACGGAACGAGGTTTGAATAACAGAACCAAATCTGATGTAAGTGGATTTGTGCTGGGAACGTTGATTCGCAGGTGGATTAAGAACACTGTCGTCAGCTTCGTTTCTCTCTTTCGGTATGGAAGTGCAAAAGAAAAAAGGCTCTTCCCCAACCGCTTATCATTTTCTGCTTCGTTCTTCTTCTTCTTCTACCTGGTGAGTTGTGCGATATTGTTGGTGACAGAGATTCTCTCAAGGAGAGAAAGAAAGACTTTAAGGTACAATCTTATATTTAGAAAAGGCCATTCATATCATGAGAAACATTAGTTTACATACTCGGATCTTGGAGTATCTACAGGTTCATGGGGTGAAACCTACAGAAAGTCCAGTACTTAGTGGATGCCAAGCGGGTAAGAGTAAGCTTTTTGACAATCTTGAGTCTTAACATGAATGAATACCGACTCCAGGGTTTCTTGATCTATAGGTATGCATTTGATCCAAGGTATTGGAGCCTGTATCGTACCGGACAATTCGGATTTCAACGTTCTTGATGAAGTCATTCAAGTAATGTGTAGAGGAGATTATATTGGTTTTGGTCTCAGTAAGATGTTAAGAGACATATCTTTGTAATCTCCAATTCTTTTTCTTCAGGTGACAAGCCTGAATGCTATTGAAACAGCCAGACTTCTTGCCCTGAAAGAAGGTTACTGGTACAATCGGTTTAGTAACTTTCGATTTGGTTTAAACCATAAAACCAACGTTTCTGGTCAATGTTATCATTCTGGCAGGTGGGAATATCTTCCGGAGCTGCTGCAGCCACTGTGATTAAGATGGCGAAGCAGTCAGAAAACGCCGGGAAACTCATAGTTGTAAGTAAAACAGAGTTACTACTTGCAACTCCAATTACATGAGTTCTTTTTTTCCCGAAACTGGCCTTCCTTGATCAAAAGCCAGACCGGATTTTTAAGAAAGATATCGGTAAGAACACCGACACCATCAATGGATTTGGTACTGGTACTCTTTATATCATTTGAGTTTGAGTAATAAAAACCTAGAGATCTTGGTAGAATACGGAGAAAGGTTTTTTTCCTATTTTTGTGTTGGCTGATATTGCAAGGTTGGACTGATATATGTATATATATATATATATATATATATATATATTTAATTTTAAAACATGTCCTGTAGGAAGAGAGACTCTTGCATTGTATATTGTTAACACGCTAACTAAAACTCTAATTTATTGCACGCATTGGATGTGATAGGCCATTTTGTGGTACTTATTGGAGTTCCGAAAATGTTACACCTGGTGAATCTACTCAAGTTTGCACTCGAGAAACTTTCAGACCTGTAAGTTGAGCTATGATCTAACCAATAGTGTCCAATGTTTACCGGTTACATGTTGATACAAATTTATGTTATATAATGTTGGCATGGTTTTTGTTAAAATTGATCTCTTTAAACTTTGGCTCTCTGTCAAGTATAGTATTTTGTATTTGTTCTTTCAGTTTTTGACGTTTACGTGGTGGATTCCCTTTTTCTCCAATCCAAATCGCTTGCATGTTGCCTAGATGATGTTGGTGTTTACAAGATACATAAAGTTTATTCCTCTCTTTTTCATCATTTATCACTTATATTTGCAAATCTCAGAACGCACAGTAACAAAGATTTCATTCACAACCCATGAGATGAATCACCATGAACAAGATGGAAGGAATTTCCTTTTAACGGGCTATTGATTTCCCTTTTTTCCGGTGACATTCTCACTGGATGTTATAGATAACACAAAGATGCATTGCTGAGATGGGGAAAACCGTGTAGGATGTTGCAGCAGAGTGGTTCAGGCGTTTCAACGATAGAGAAATTGGTAATCTTATAAATATCAGCTTAGTCGTAGCACAAAGAAGATTAATTGGTAAAAAAAATATCAAAATATATTATCTTTATGTATGATATGGTGATGTTTATGTTTTTAGTTGTAATGATGTCTTTTTATGCAGACCGCTCCCGACTGCCTCTCAATCATGCTAAAACGATAACTGCATCAACACATACTTCCAAGTAAGTCACTCTTGTGATTCTAAAACAAAATATTCACAATGCAACGTTTAAAACACAGCTAAAATTGATGTTTGCTTGCACAATAATATGTAAATGTATGTCTTCCCATTATTGTCGTACATTTCAGCGAGTGTTACGATAAGCTGGTGGGGTTCCTTTTATACTGGTTCCGGATAACACTGCTCGGAGTCTATCTGCCAGCTAATGCAGCAACTAGGAAAGATTGTTGGTACATATATGCATGTAGGACACAACACCATAACGAAGAACATGCTCATAGACATAACCATGAATTTATATTACTTTTTATCGTTCAGTTTGTAGATCAAAGAGTGGAAATACTGTCTGGAATATTTGTTTCACACAGTGACTTACCTATACCGGGCCAAATCTACGATAAAAAATATGCACATCTAAATCAATATTGATCCATACTAAGCAATACCATATAATAACTTAACTTTAGTGATTTTGATTCTGCAAAGGAAAACATATAAATACAGACAAATATTAAAACATACAACAACCCTTAAAACTGCAAAAACTCATTCAAGGGACCTATAATGGAAATTGTCAATCAACTAGTAACTCATAATAATAAGAATAATCCCTTGTCACTAGTTCAACTGGGCCTACATATGTACAAATTCCATTTTGGCCCATAAGCTATTCTTTTAGCGCAGTGGCCCAAACCAAAATAATTCTTACGACTTGATCCAATTTTGCGTCCTAGCATCCGCACCGGTGACCTCCTTAAATCAGAGAAATCAACATCTTACTATCAAACGTTACAGTCATAATCAGATCAAAAATTGAGCGGTCACCGATATCTAAGGGCAGAAACGTAATTTAAAGCGTTGTATCGTTTTGTGTTAATTGAAGCGACACGATGAAACTAGTTGACGCCATGACACGTAAGCGCTTAGTAGCTTCTACTTGAGAGACAATTTGACCTCAATTTACTACCGTTCGATTAAAAGTAACCACTCAATCTCAACCCTTTATTTAATTAATAAATATTACGAGGAAATGAATTAAATTATTTATCCTTTTTTTTCTGTTATCCTCTCATTGTCTTCCTGCTATGACTTAAGGAGGGTTTCGTTGATGGATTATCTTAATTTCTACTCTCATGGTGTCTTTCGAGAAATCATTCACAAGAACTTTTCTGAATCGTTAGGTTTGAGTTTCAGAGTGTTTGAATTTCAAGCTTTCTTGGGAAAATTTTGAGCTTTTCTTACTTGAATTTTCTCTTCTGTGATTAGATTAGATTACTTAGTCATGGCGTATGCTCGTGGCTTCGCTTCGTTGACCCAGAATCACTTAACCTTCTCGCCGCCGATTTCTCTCCGACGACTCCGTTTATTCCGTCCCCGACTTCATCGAAATCACAACGTGAAACCCAGTTCCCGAATCAGCTGCAATCTTAAATTCAACTACGCCGCAGGGAAATTTCGCGAGCTCGGATTATCCCGTTCCGTGGAGCTAGACCAATTCATCACAAGCGAAGAAGAAGCCGATGAAATAGGCCAAGGGTTTTTCGAGGCGATTGAGGAATTAGAGAGGATGAATAGAGAACCATCGGATATTCTCGAGGAGATGAATCATCGATTGTCTTCTCGAGAATTGCAGCTGATGCTTGTCTACTTCGCACAAGAAGGTAGAGATTCGTGGTGCGCTCTCGAAGTGTTTGAGTGGTTGAAAAAGGAAAATAGGGTTGATGAAGAGATGATGGAGCTAATGGTTTCGATTATGTGTGGATGGGTTAAGAAGTTGATACAAGAGGAGTGTGATGCAGCACAAGTGTTCGACCTATTGATTGATATGGATTGTGTTGGGTTGAAACCTGGTTTTAGCATGATGGATAAAGTGATTGCTTTGTATTGTGAGATGGGGAAGAAAGAAAGTGCGGTTTTGTTTGTCAAGGAGGTCTTAAGAAGGAGAGATAATTCTGGTTACAGTGTTGTGGGTTCTGAAGGTAGAAAAGGAGGACCAACTGGGTATCTTGCTTGGAAAATGATGGTAAAGTATATAACTTTGTCTCTTTATTTGAGTAATTGATTGTCGAAATCTTTGAATTTGGTTGGATTGTGAATAGTTTAGGCTTTTTACTAGCAATGTTAACGAGGCAGTGTGTTATTGTTTCTTTTAGGTTGATGGAGAATATAAGAAGGCTGTTGATTTGGTTGTTGACTTAAGACTTTCAGGGCTAAACCCAGAAGCTTACAGCTATCTAATTGCGATGACAGCCATTGTGAAAGAGCTAAACAGCCTCGGGAAAACTTTACGCGAGTTGAAACGCTATACACGGGCTGGTTTTGTTACTGAGATCGATGATCACGATAGGTTACTCATAGACAAGTATCAATCAGAACTTATATCCCGCGGACTGGAGTTAGCCGCTTGGGCGATTCAGGAAGGCCAACAAAACGAGTCCATTACTGGGGCAGTCCACGAGAGACTCCTGGCTATGTACATATGCGCTGGACGTGGACCAGAAGCAGAGAAACAGCTTTGGAAGATGAAATTTGCAGGGAGAGAACCTGAAGCTGACCTACACGACATTGTAATGGCCATCTGCGCTTCACAGAAAGAGGTTAATGCGGTTTCGCGGCTTCTGACACGAGTCGAGTTCATGGGATCTAAGAGAAAGAAGAAGACTTTGTCATGGTTGCTCAGAGGGTATGTGAAAGGAGGGCACTTTGAAGAGGCTTCAGAGACATTGGTAACGATGATCGACTCTAGATTGTATCCAGACTATATTGATCGAGTAGCTGTGATGCAAGGGATGACAAGGAAGATCCAACGGCCACAAGATGTTGAAGCATATATTGGTCTATGCAAGAAGCTGTTTGATGCTGGTTTAGTAGGACCTTGTCTTGTGTATATGTACATGGATAAATATAAGATGTGGATAGTGAAGATGATGTAAATGAAGGAGCATGAGGCAGCTGATACAGGGGGTTAAAGACCCGAGCTAAGCTGGAGGGATTGAGATCTTCTAATTTTTGGTATATAAATCTGTATGTATGCAATAATACGTATATCTGTGTATGACAGGGAAATAACTTGGGTACATATACATAAATATACATGAAATGTACTTATGAAATAGTCTTTGAAATTCTCTGTTTGTGTAATTAAATAAAGGGGTGGGGAATGCACAATTTGTTCGTTTTGTTCTTGCGAGTTACAAGCAATGTCTTTTGGCTAGCGACATTAAAACTAAATTTGTGAAAAAGAGATGAATATTGTCAAAGTTGTCTACAAATTATATATGTATCTTAGTAATTTTTAACCTGTTTCAATTTATATTTGGGTTAATGGTTGTATTAAAATTATATATGTATCTTAGTAATTTTTTTGTGAAAAAACTGATAGGATCCATTATTTAAAAACGGCCCAATGTATGAGATCTGTATTTTGGGCCCAAAAGAAGTCTGATGACTAGACAACTTATGTTTCTTGGCGTTTTTGGAATTTAATTGAATCTGAAGGTGAAGCAAAGCCGGTAGTAATAAGAATCAGAACGGAGGTCGAAGTTCCAACAATGGAAGGATCCACCATTAAGCTTACAATCAAATTCGGAGGCAGATCAATACCACTTTCGGTATCACCTGATGTTACAGTCAAAGACCTTAAGTCTCTTCTTCAACCCATCACCAACGTTCTTCCTCGTGGCCAGAAACTCATCTTCAAAGGTTTCTCATTTCAATTTGAATATTTTATTTTCTAATCGAGCTAAATCCTTTTGATGGGTCTTATTCAAAATTCAAATTTTGTTTCCATGGAATATAAAGGTAAGGTTTTGGAAGAGATTTCGACTTTGAAGCAATCTAAAGTGGGTGATGGTGCGAAAATCATGTTAATGGCTTCTCAAGGTCTGCATCAAGGGGTCAGTGTTTTTCTTTTGTGATTCTTGAAATCTTCTTTTATATTAGGATCAATCTAATCGAGGAAATATATATATATATATATCTACTTGTTAAGGTCTGTTAATGTTGTGGTAGTGTTCAAAATTGAACAGGAAGGTCCAGTGCTTAAGGAAGCTAGTACAAGGCCAATCTCTAGAACTGTTGTATCTGATAAAGTAGATCAGACAAAACCTGGTCTTCTTGTAGACAAGAACCGTACTGATCGATGGAAAGCCACAGGAGTTATTGCTTTAGCTCAAGCCAATTTGAAGGTAATATAGAGAAGTTCCCTGCATGCTTTATCGTTGTGGTTTTGGTTTGGCTTTATCCTTCAGTTGGTATTGAAGTTATTTGTTGCTGAAAAGGAAATACCCGAAGAAGTGTGGGACTGCGGATCTGTAGCCAGAGTACTTGACATAAGTGAGAACCTCATTCGAGAAGTACCTGCTCGAATCAGCTCTCTTGGTTCTATTCATGTAAGAGTGGTTTCTATGTCTTTCAAATCTTTGTATGTTTATTGAAGCTTTTTTATGGAGAATGATATGAGTGTCTTTGTAGAAATTGTTGCTTCAAGGAAATGGTTTGTCCGATGAATCCATTCAATGGGAAGGGATATCATCTCTAAAGCGTCTGATGCTTCTCTCCATTAGCCATAACAAGTCAGTCTTTTCGCTTTTACTCTCGGAAATCTTCTGGTGTTCTTAGTAGATACCGGACTTGCAACATCTATACTATTTGAAATGAGATTAAATCGAAAACATTGAGTTGTTGTTTGTTTTGCAGTCTAACCTTTCTGCCATCAGCAGTGGGTTCACTGACGTCTCTTAGACAGCTTGATGTCGCCAACAACAAGTTGACAAGTCTACCAAATGAGATAGGACTTCTTACGCAGCTCGAGATCTTTAAAGCCAACAATAACAGGCAAATTATGCTTACTCGTTGTATCTTTTAAGCTCAAGTGATTCCAAAAAGACAATAGTTACCGTCTTTGCATTTTGATTTTATAGATTACATTTCTCATTCTCTTCGCTGCTGCAGAATAACTAGCATTCCTGAGAGTATTGGATCCTGTTCCTTTCTCATGGAGGTATCAGCTTTACTTTTTAAAGACCTTAAATTGTTTTTGGCGAATAACATAAAATGGGGAAGTTTCAGGTTGATCTTTCGGCAAATATGCTATCAGAACTTCCCGAGACAGTCACCAAACTGCGTAATCTAAAGGTAAATCAAGTCACCTTCTTTGCTCATGTCTCCCATGGCCATGGCTTTTACAAAGACTTGGTAGTTTTTTGGTGTTTCAGACCTTAGAGCTGAACAACACGGGAGTAACGACGCTGCCATCGGGTTTATTCAAGATGTGTTTGCAGCTCACAACATTAGGACTCCACAACACAGAGATAACAGTTGAATTTCTCCGACAGGTTTGTTTGTTTAAGTCCATTTTCTCGCAGTCTTTATCCTGTTTCGAGTCTTTAGCTTATTTCGTCGTTATGAACTGAAACACTCAAGTATATTTTTGGATTGTTGTTGCAGTTGGAAGGATGGGGTGATTTTGATGAAAGACGACGTACAAAGCATCAGAAGCAGCTTGATTTTAAGGTTGTTGGGTCTGGCAAATTCGACGAAGGCGCTGATAAATCTTGGTGACTGAGTTCAAGTCGGAGTCATGAATCGTCGCAAACTCTTACATTTTATTAATCCCTGGCCATTTGGATTATATTTCACAATTGCTTTTTGGGTTCAGTTGACTGTAAAAGAAAAACCAAAACTAAGCTGAAATTTATAAACTCAAAAATTATAATAATTCCAACGGTGAGTTTTGTGACCGGATCAGATAAATAAAATTTATTTAAAAAATAGTAGTCATTATTGATATCCAGTAAAACATTTATAAATTAATAACAATAATGTAATTGGATCAAAATCTTACTTATTAAAACAGGATATTGACCATGGTACATAAATGTTGTTTCCGAAATTTGCCCTTAACTTTATTAGGAATTGTATCCTTAATTACGGGTAGAACTGTAAAACAATTTATATTTGATTTATTCATAATATTTTATAATATCTTTTATTTTCCTTTTTTCTATTTTAATCATATCTAACAAAAATCTTTTTCAAAAATTAGTAAAAATAATAATTAATTTCGAAATTAATATTAAAATACATATTATAAATTATTATTAACTAAAATTTGATTTATAGAAATAAAATCAAACATAATTAAGTTACTAAATCAATTGGTACATATAATTATATAATTTAATACATAAATATTTTATAAATTATATAATCATTAAAATTAATAAATTATTGTATAATATTGAAATAATAGTTTAAACTAAATAATAATATTGATAATCAATATATTTAACATAATATATTTTATTTTATTTATTTTATTACAATAAATGTAACCATGTATTGTTAATATTCTTTTCTATATCTACATATATATATATATATACTATAATTTAACTATGACTTTATATAAATTCGATAAAGTAATATGATTCTTCATTATAAAACTATAAATATAAAATATTTTTATTCTGAAAAACTAAAACAAAAAAAAAATAATATTATTCAACCACAAGATAGTTTTTTTTGTTTAGAAATCATAATAATCAAGTTATATACGACGATAAACCAAAATAAAAATCTCGAAATCAAATAATATTATTAAAAATAAAGAAAAACAAATTGAAGATATTTTAAAAAACAATTTTATAAATATGTAATACAAATAAACTACGGTTAAAAAATAAGCTTAAACAAATATAAATTAGAAAACCTAAACAAAATATTAACTTGCTACAAAAACACTGAATTGTATGTTAGAACTAACAATTATTCTCCAAAACTTTTACAAAGAAAAAATTATTGTTCAAAATATTTACAAATATTATCTTAATAATAAAAAACATCCGCGCTAAGCGCGGATCAGAATCGAGTTTTAATATATAACAAAAATCTTATTAATTTATTTAACAGAATCGAATATTTAATTTCAAACCAAAAATTATATTAGTTTATCAAATTATTTATTATTGAATCTATATCTTATATAAAACAAATGAAAGAGTTGATCTTCAACTGACATATCAGTCTTTTTGACTGGTCTATCTAAAACTTTTTTCACATCATCATTAAAATTAATTTATAATAAACTATTTAATTAAGCGGCCAAACCACATCAAAAAAGAGAATAAAAGTAAAACAAAAGTAACTCGGTCACCGGCGCGGCTAGATCCGTCACTGCCGACCAAAAACGAAACTCACCATTGAAACTTTTTTAGAGAGAACTATTTCTTTAATATTTAATCATTTCTAAAAATTAAATTGATCCAGTTAAAAGAATTTTAAGTTTGTTTGGGCTATGGAATGTATGAAATTTCATCAACATACTCATATTATATTTGCAACGTACTGTTCAGAATTGATGAAGATAGTGTCAGAACCAGAAGAGTGACCAGCTTTCTCGATTCACTTAGAGGAGTTCCAAGGAAGAAATACTTTACCGCATTTAAACTCATCCATATACTGCGCACAAGCAATTTGATGGTAAATAGACTAGCACGGAGTACCCGTCTCAGACCGTCATATACAATTCACGTTGGACCAAAGCCACCATTTTGGATTAGTGAAAGTTAGGTTTCTTTACTATATCTCGTTGACCAAAAAAAAAAAAAAAAAAAAGACTCCCTCGATATGCCATTTCCCCAAATTTTAAATTTGCTTTCCCGTCCTTCGTAAGTTTATCATAAATTTACATTGAACCTTAAAATTAGGGTTTTGTGTGTCTCTAAAATTTGGTGGTTACGGATCTGGCGGAGATGACTTCCAAAACTAGGGCAGTGAATGATGAATCATCGGAACCACCGTCTCTGATTACGTCACTTCCAGACGAAATCGTAGTTGACATATTAGCGCGGGTACCAAGATGCGAATATCCAACTCTCTCCCTCGTTTCTAAGCACTTCCGATCACTCGTTGTGTCCCCTGAGATATACGAGAGAAGATCTCTGTTGAGCTGCACCGAAATCTGTCTATATGTTTTACTCTGTCGCAGCGGAACCTGTATTGACCAGTAATCCTAAATCTAGAGAATTTTATAGCAATATCTAGACTTTATATTACAAAATACATAGAATTTATTCTCTAAAACTCTTTAGAACATTTTTACGAGGTGGAGTGATTAGATATTTTCTAGAGAAATATTTAGAACTTGGATCAAGATTTTGGGTTAAGCCCAAATATTATTTAGATCATAGATCTAATAATTAACTTTGATCCAAATAAAATTTATATTTCAACAATATATATTAAAATTTACATTGAGTCTTAAAATTAGGGTTTTGTAAGTTGTCTGCGGAGATGGCAGATAACGAGGAATCATCGGTACCACCGTCACTGATTACACTGATTACATCACTTCCGGACGACATCTTCGTTGACATATTAGCATGTGTACCAAGATGCGACTATCCAATTCTCTCCCTCGTTTCTAAGCATTTCCGATCACTTGTTCTGTCCCCTGAGATATACGCGAGACAATCTCTGTTGAGATATTCGCTTACCTTTATTTTGGATAAAGGTAAAAATACTAAATACCACCATTACTAACTCAAAAGTGTTTTGATTTTCTGCAGTGGATGCTTCAAATTCCAGGAACAACCAGTTATGTGGGATCCAAAGGAAAAGTACGGAGAGTAAATGAAAAAAAGATTTAGATAGTTTTGTTAATTTTCTTTGTGTAAACATGTTTTAGTTTATTAATAAAATTATTTCAAATATAATTTTTAAATAAATACAATTGATACAAAAAAATATACAATAATTTAATACGGCTTAGTTCGACTCGGCTATAAAATGTATAATATTACATAAACGCTATTACATGATCTACAACGAATGGTGTTATAGGTTGAACCAACCATGACAAGTTAAAATTAAGTTACTATAGCTTCCGAAATATAAAATACTAGTATGATTTGGTGCGAGCACAACCATTAATAAATAATTTTTAAAAATCACCAATTCAATATTAATTATAATTTTACATAATATAAACATTATTATATTTAATTTCTTATTTTTATAGTATATATATATATATATATTTATTTAAAATTAATAGCAACAAAATAAATTATTATCTAAATTATATATATACATATCTAAATTTATTCTGTAAGCATATTTTATATTAATTATAATAAATTAAAATTATATATATGTATAAAAATTAATATACATATTAATTATCATTTAAATTTATCTAGATTCGAAACTTATATAATTAATATGATTTTTTATATAAATATTATTATTTACAACAATCATATTTATCAATAATTAAATCTACAACTTAAAAAGTATTTGCATATTTATCATCTTATTTTTTTATTAGATTGTAATTATCTCTAAAATAAAATA
Organism: Orychophragmus violaceus; assembly: GCA_030180135.1. Lineage (NCBI taxonomy): Eukaryota > Viridiplantae > Streptophyta > Magnoliopsida > Brassicales > Brassicaceae > Orychophragmus > Orychophragmus violaceus. The sequence goes on along the minus strand of CM058235.1, from coordinate 12,389,682 downwards.
AAATAAAATTATCAATATTAGGTAAGGCTAACATAATAATTAACTTAATTTCATTAATGTCAAATCAGTAATCAACTATTTTGAGAGTGAATATAAAGCCAAAAGCACTTTTCAATTAATATAAAGATCTATAATATTTTAATGAATTTTATCACAATATCTAGAATTTTATATTACAAAATACAAAGATATTTATTGTTTAAAACTCTATAAAACATTTTTAGGAGGCTGATTGATTAGATATTTTCTAGAGAAATATCTAGAACTTGGATCAATAATATTTAGGGTTAAATAATTAACTTTGATCCAAATAAAGTTTATATTTCAACAATATATATATATTAAAATTTACATTGAGTCTTAAAATTAGGGTTTTGTGAGTTGTCTGGGAGATGGCAGATAAGGAGGAATCATCGAAACCACCGTTTCTGATCACGTCACTTCCTGACGACATCGTCCTTAACATCTTAGCGCGGGTACCAAGATGCGAATATCCAACTCTCTCCCTCGTTTCTAAGCACTTCCGATCACTCGTTGTGTCCCCTGAGATATACGAGAGAAGATCTCTGTTGAGCTGCACCAAAAGCTGTCTATATGTTTTACTCTGTCGAGGCGGAACCCCTAAAGACCAGTGGTATATTCTTCGCCGGGAAGCCAACGGCAATCACCGTTTGGTCCTTATCCCTTCACTTTCAGATTTGCCTGCCTGTGAAAGCTTTGTGGCGGTGGGTTCGAAGATATATGTTTTTGGTGAGATGGATACGGTAACGTCATCAAGTGCATATTGCATCGATTGTAGATCTCACACAGTGCAACCCCTCCCCAACATGCCTATACCCATGGGTGATACAGATTGTGAGTTTATTAACGATAAAATATACGTATTTGGTCACTGCAATGTGAAGCGAATGGTGATTGTTGTGTTCAATACAAAAACACAAATGTGGGAGCCTGGTTTAATAAAGCCGGACATTGAGCCAGCTGAGGAGTGGCAGCCTAATGTGGTGGTGATGGCTGACAAGATTTACATGAAGTATTTTCTGAATAGCTTTGTTTACGTGCCAAAGGAAAGTAAATGGGAAACGGACGAGGTGCTGAATTCTAAGGAATGGGATTATGATCCGTGCGTCGTTGAGGACGTCTTGTACTACTACGATTGTGATGAGAACTATTTAAGAACGTATGATCCAAAGCAGAGGTGCTGGGGAGTGGTGAAAGGTTTGGAAGAGTTGTTGGCTGATATAAGACGCTCAGATTGGTCGGAGACTGTGTGTTGCGATATGAAACTAGCTTTGTATTTTTGTAAAAGAGAAGAAGAAGAAGTGAGGAGTAGAACAACAGAGAGGATTTGGTGTGCAGAGATTTCCCTGGAAAGACGTCAAGGAGGGGAGACTTGGGGTAAAGTTGATTGGTGCGATCAGGTTATTGTTGTTGGGGGATTTGATTTAATGATATCTCTAGCTGTTACGGTTTGATGCATGAACTCTCTCCTTCAACCAAATGTCTAGATGATTTTTCTTTTCATTTACCAAATCGTTTCTTGGTCTTCTTTTATGGTTTCTGAAATCTTCCTTCATTGCTATTTCATGATACCATATATATATTTAGAAATTTTAATTCTTGCTCTTTAGTAGTAGGATCAATCTAACTAAGGAATCATCTACCTGTAAAGTTGTATTAATGTTTGTGATAGTATCAAAAAATGAACAGAAAGGTCCAATGCTCAAGAAAGCTCTAGTACATGGCCAATCTCTAAAACATTTTTCGGATATAAACCTGGTCTCCTTGTAGGCACAACCTGATTTTCCAACAGTATTTAGTAGGCAAAGGGTAACAGAAAGATTAAACGCAAGGAGAAAGATCCTTACTCTCACCTATTAGGTCACTGGGGATAGGCATTAGAGGTGTGATGACATAGAATCCATTCCCAGTCACTCTTGATAGATATGGACCCAGATAGATAGACTTTTGCTCTCGTGTTACACACCCTTGCAACTTGCCCGTTTAAATTCTAAGGAGTCCAGATTCTTTCAGGAGGATGTTCTGTCTTTAGCTTTGGTTCCATGTTCCACCCTTGTTGGTACTCCTGCGTTAACAAGGAATAGAGTCAACCTATAGTACCAAAAATAATGGTAATGTATCATCTTCAGCAAATATTTAGCAGAGAAAAGGAAAGAAACCAGGACACATAATAAGAAGAGAAACTGCAAACAAGACATGGAATTGGTAGCCAGCACTGAGCAGACATTGCAATATTGTAGTGTGACTATGCCAAGACATTATTACCGGTGTAATAAACGAATTCTCACTCGAGGATCTGAGGGTTGATTTATCTTGACTAATTAATCTACATGGTTGTGCACAGGGACTACATTGTCTCTACATTGTTGTTAGGATTTATAAATGACTTGCCGTCTCGGCCAAGTAAACGGAACGGATGTCACACAAACGACCAATCTACACCTAAAACGAGGGAGCACAAACCATCAGGGTCGCTGAACTGCCACACTATGAGAACCAGAAGTTCACCCAGAAGGGAAATCGGAGCTCCGCACACCACTGGAGAAGCTATGAAGCCGGTCACTGGAGGGCTCCAACCAACCAAAACCGTGGAGGAAACAACACCACCATTGCAAGATCTGAAAAGCAGAGAGGTCCTTATAAGGGAAACAAAGAGAAACACAGAAGTTTTTCTCGGCTGCGGCAACGCTCCGCCCACCGGAGGAGCAACGAAAACCTCAATATTGCAAGATGCCTCAATTTAAAGTCAAGTCTGAGAGGAGATATATTTTATAAAGGAATGGTTAGAACTTTTGTGACAACAAGTAATACAGAAATTCCAACTAGAGCTTTATTCAATCAACAATAGAGAATAGATGGTCAAGACAAACACCGATTCTTTCTTATCAGCCAAGAATCAAGCTTGAATCAAGATTCTAGAGCTCACAAGTTTCTCCGAAGAGATTTACAGAGAGAGAGTGAGAGAGAAGAAGAACAATTGTTTTTACAAATTTCTGAATGAATGATGAATCTGTAACAACTTTCTTCTATATGAAATGATCCGACTAATTTGTAGCTGTTGATCTTGCTGTTTAATCTCTGTCGTACACGTGTCCTCCTCTTCTTGATAAGCTGTATCAAATATCCCTCCTTAAGAAAATCTTGACCTCAAGATTGGAACTGAATGACTGGCCGTCCATGGTGTTGCACCATCTTTCTTTTTAATATGGCTATCCAAACCACCAGTCGCTAACATATCCTTGCGGCTCCATCGGTGCCACATGGTATGAACTATCTCCGGTATGAACTATCTCCAATGTAGTCTGAGCTAGTAACAGCAGCAAATATCTGCAAATTCCCATCTCATATTCGCTGGTTTGCAAACTCGAGTCTTGCAGCTTGTAACGTATCACTGAGATTCTAATACAGTGCACTGAATATCGTGAGCAATTCAGTGTATATCCAACTTGACATTTAGTCTTAAGGATCTGTGGTATTGCCGATTTGACTTTCATTAGGGTAACCTCAGCATATGCCGACTTCCTCTCCAATCTCCATATTTCATCCATGTTACAAGGCCGAAGTATAACCATAACCAACAGCTCAAATGCAGAAGTTTTCAGCTTTAAATTTTCAGACTCGTCTATCAACCTCCATGTATTGTCGTTGATCCTCCAAAACTCAAACAAGCCTATCTTACTAGCAACAAACAACCAAGGTGCCTTCTCTGTCCTATCAAATCTGATGATGCGTTCACACAACTCCAATTTTGCAACTATTTGAAGTGACTTAGATTTCCACTTGTGCTTAAGTTGGAATTTCAGTTCTCCTTGTGAAATGGCAGCTTCGTCCTGTAATTTCAGTTCACACCAGTACTTTAGCCTCATCTCACCTTTGATAACCCATGAATGCATCCTATGTATGTCTGCATATGAGACCAGAGCATTCTCCCTGCAAGACTTCCTCAACAATGACACACAATCTTGTTGGTGAGCCAGAATCACTGTCGCAGCACAAGTCCGTGAATCTCGCACCACTGTTGTTACTCCATACTCTCTGAAAAATCTGCTCCTCCGTAATGCACAATCATAACTCGACATTACATAAACACTTCCCACAAAATCATCTTCCAAGGTTCTTGAGGTAGCCCAAATCATAGAAAATTGAATCACCTGATCCAGCTTTTTATTTAGCATATTAGCTTCCACCGTTCTTACTGAACCTTTATTAATCCCATGTAACACCACTTTCCTATTACCAAATTCAAAGCTCATCTCCAATTTTCTGAAATTCCATGATATGGTATCCAAAGTTTCCAACCACTGAACTCCCAAAACCATATCAATTCCTTTCAATGGGATAACCATGAAACCTGCTTCAAAGTTTGTTCCCTGAAATATCCACTGAAACTGCTTGACTCTTGCCAAAACAGTCAACTGATTGCCATCAGCAACTGACACATGTGCAGAACCAGCAGACCGTGCGCTCTTCTCAGCCATCAGCGGATTCATAAAATTGTGTGTAGGGTCAGAATCAATCAAAATGAATATGGCGCGCTTCCCATGTAAACCTTTCACTGGCATAGTGTTGTAATTTGTAATACCAGCTAGAGCATTAACAGAAATCCCAGCAATATCACCTACTGTTTCTTCCTTATCCATCACTGTATCTTCTTCTACTTCATCTTCAGTCTCCAAGAGATACAATTGAGCCTGTTTATGTGTCAAAAAATGATCAAGAGTGAACTTTTCATCACAATGATAACACAATCCCTTAGCAGGACGGTCACTCATCTCCTGAGCTATCAGAAACGTCCTTTTAGGTACACCAGTCTCCTTAGGTTTGCCTTTGATCTGTAACAACGGTTTCACTGGAGGGTTCTTATATTCCAACAATCCTTCTTGGTTAAAAGGTGTCTTAAAACCAGAGCTAGATGCAACAATTTGTGGCGTTGGATGTGTCTGCTCATACAACTTCCCCAGCAAAAAACAGTGGCGAATAGATGTAGGTTCAAACATGCGAACATTCATCTGAGTATCCAAACGCAGGCCAGCAAGATAATTCTCCAGCAACGATTTCTCACTTTAATCAACTCTGGTGCGGAGCTGCTCAAATTTGTTGTGATAATCAACAATGCCATTTATTTCTTGCAAGAGTTTGAGTTCAGATGTGGGATCATCAAAGATTTCCTCAAACCTATCCTTCAACATCTCCTTATATGATTCCCAATCACTAACTCCTACTGTAGCATTATGCAGATACGCTTGATGCCAATTCGCAGCAATACCATCAAAGTGAATAGAGGCTATACTTATCTTCAGATGTTCTGGTGTTTTATCAATATCAAAGAATTGTTCTACTTTAAACAGCCACTCTTTGATTTTATCACCACTAAACCTAGGAAAATCAAATTTCCCTAAACGAGTCATGCCAGAATAAGTGTTTTCGTTACCCCATCGTGATTGTCCGGTGTGATCGTGATTCTCGTGACATGATGTGTTCTGTGACTCTCCTTGATAAACCTGCTTCTGCGAAGCCATCATCGATCGCATCACATCGCATATTTCTGTCAAACGCTTATCCATTCGCTCTTGTTATGCGTCAAGTTTCAGATTCAGCGCCTCTGCTACTTCGCGAGCTGAAATCTGATGTTGCGCTGCCTGAGCTCCTGATCTGGTTTCTGGCATCATTCCGATTAACCGATTCCGAGGAAAGAATGGCTCTGATACCTTTAATACAGAAATTCCAACTAGAGCTTTATTCAATCAACAATAGAGAATAGATGTTCAAGACAAACACCGATTCTTTCTTATCAGCCAAGAATCAAGCTTGAATCAAGATTCTAGAGCTCACAAGTTTCTCCGAAGAGATTTACAGAGAGAGAGTGAGAGAGAAGAAGAACAATTGTTTTTACAAATTTCTGAATGAATGATGAATCTGTAACAACTTTCTTCTATATGAAATGATCCGACTAATTTGTAGCTGTTGATCTTGCTGTTTAATCTCTGTCGTACACGTGTCCTCCTCTTCTTGATAAGCTGTATCAACAAGATACATGAAGAACTTAATATTGATCATGAGATGTATATTGAGATGAAGTTCTAATGATCAGAGATGGATAGCTTAAAGACTATCAGTCCACATGGATGCTATGAGGAGTAACCGATCTGTCCATGAAGAATCCGTGGATAGTATCCGCGGATGAACAGTAAAAATAGTCTTGTCACTTCAAGATATTTTAGATTAGCTTCTCTTGTAAGCTAAATTAGTCTAAGAGCTCTCCTCTATATTGTAACCTCTGATTTTGAATTTTAAATCTAAGGAGACTTATTCTTATCTCCAATTCTCTCTCTTGTTCTTATTCTCTCAAACTCTCTCTTATCTTCTTCTCTTAGGCTTTGTTGATTCTACAAATCTCTATCTTTATTCTCTTAAATTCTAACATGGTATCAGAGCAATAGATGTTATTGTTCACTGGTTCTCTTTAGTCTCTCAATATTCTCTTCAAAAATCCCTTCTTTGTGTTCTTAAGCTTCACAAACTTCATAATCAATGGAAGATATTGTCCAAGTTAACTCAAGTCTCAAGCCCACTTTCATTCCTGTGTTCCTAAAGGGATTAAACTACAGAACATGGCAGAGAACAACCAAGACCGCAATCTGTGGCAGAGGGCTTTGGGAGCACATCCTTGAAGACAAGATGCCACCTGATGAAGAAGACTCAAAGGGGAAGAAAGATGAGGCAACAAAGAAGGAGGAGGCAAGGTGGTTTCAAGAAGACCAGTTAGTTCTTGGTTTCCTCCAAAACTCATTAGATCCCTCCATCCTTGAAGCTTACTCCCACTGTGAAACATCTAAATTACTTTGGGACACTCTTAAAAAGGTGTATGGTGATGTCTCCAACCACAGCCGTGTGTATGAAGTGAAGAAGACAATCAGTAACCTTCACCAAGAGGATTGTGAGTTCACCAAGTATCTTGGGAAGTTCTCATCTGCTTGGTCTGATCTTGACATGTTAAGGCCAAGTACCATGGACCCAAAGGTTCTTAATGAAAGGAAGGAGCAAGACAAGATCTTTGGACTCCTTCTCAATTTGAATCCGGTCTACAATGATGTTATCAAGTCCATTCTAAGGGAGACTACTCTTTATGACTTTGAAGAAGTGTGCTCAAGGATCCAAAAGGAACAAGGGAGCATTGAGCTGTTTGGAGGAAAGTGGGAGCTTGTCACTGCCAACAAGAGTGTGTTCAAGCATGAGGACAAGAAGTACACTTCCTGTGAGCATTTCAAGAAGAAGGGACACGCCAAAGACAAGTGTTGGATCCTCCATCCACATCTCAAGCCATCCAAGTTCAGGGATTCAACATCCAACATCTCTCAAGAAGTGACTGAGCAAGCGACTTCATCTACTCAAGGAGGAGATATTTCCTTGTTCATAACACTGAGTATGTGAATAGAAGTGACCTGGAGGATCTCATCAAGGCTTATGCCTCTAAAACCTCTAGTATCACGCTCTTGTCTCATAAATTGCTAGCTCAGTCTGATCATAAAATGGTATTAGACTCAGGAGCTTCTCACCATATGATTAGTGATGCTAAGTTGTTAAAAACATTAAACCGGCTCTAGGTAGAGTAACTATTGCTGATGGTCAAGGTATTCCCATTGTAGGGACATGAAAGCTAACTCTTTAACAAGGATAGTGATGCTTTCTTTGTACCTAAGTTTAAGTCTAATATCCTGTCTGTGAAAAGGATTACAAATGATCTGAATTGCAATGTTATATTTGGGCCTAATGAAGTTTGCTTTCAGGATATTAAGAATGGCAAGGTACTTGGAAGAGGTGGAACACAAGATGAGCTTTACCTCCTTGAAAACACTTCTCCAAGCGATTCGGATTCCTTACCTTTCAATGCATGTTTTTCTGTTAATCAAAATGCTTTGTGGCATGCTAGACTTGGTCATCCTCATGCGCGTGCTCTCAGTTTAATGTTGCCTAATGCTAACTTTGATCATTCAACTTGTGAAGCTTGCATTCTTGGTAAACATTGTAGAATTGTTTTTCTTAAATCTGTTACTATCTATGAAAAATGCTTTGATCTAGTGCATTCTGATGTTTGGACTTCACCTTGTCTATCTAGAGATGGGAACAAGTATTTTTTTACTTTCATAGATGAGAAATTGAAATATACTTGGGTCACTTTGCTCCCATCAAAAGATAGGGTTTATGAAGCTTTCATTAAATTTCAAAATTATACTACTAATCAGTTTAATGCAAAGATCAAAGTGTTTAGATCATATAATGGAGGAGAATATACAAGTCAAAGATTCAAAGCCAACCTGAACAAACATGGAATCCTACACCAAACAAGCTGTCCACATACACCCCAACAAAATGGAGTGGCTGAGAGAAAAAACAGACATCTCATGGAAGTTGCTAGGTCCATGATGTTTCATACCAATGTGCCTAAAAGATTTTGGGGAGGTCTTAGCAGCTTGCTATCTCATCAATAGGACTCCAACAAAATTTCTCCAAGACATCTCACCATTTGAGGTATTAAACAAAACCCAACCCTTTATTGAACACTTACGTGTGTTTGGGTGTGTGTGTGTTTTGTCTACAATTCAGGTGATCAAAGAAACAAGCTAGAAGCTAAGAGAATCAAGTGCATGTTCCTTGGATATTCAACTACTCAAAAGGGGTGCAAATGCTATGATCCAATCAAAAACCGCACCTATGTCTCAAGGGATGTCAAGTGCATGGAAGGAAAGAGCTATTTTGAGAAGAGGGACTGAGAAGAATTGACAGACCTCTCGAGATCACCTTCCGACCTTGCTACAAGTCTGAGGTTTCTCTTGGATCATTTGGGGAATGACTCTCCTAAGTTACCAAGACAAAGAGAAACAGAAACAGGAAGTCATCAAGAAGAGTTGCAAGACGAAGAACAAGTGGCAGCAAATCAAGAACCCACTCAAACTCAAGAGGAAGTTCTACCTCAGAATCAAGATCAAGCAAATTTGAACATGAATGAGGAGGAGACAACTCATCATGGAGAAGAAGAAATGGGTATTGAGGAAGCTGCTTAACCGGTGCAACAATTCAGAAGAAGTGCTAGAGAAAATAAGGATCCCATCAATCTGGATCAACAAGAAGTTCTACTTCAACAATCAGGCCGTTGCTCATCCCAACCAATCCGTGTGTTCTATTGACTTGTTACCATCAAGTCATCGGGCCTTTCTTGGGAAGATAGAGATGAATCATGTTCCTAAAACCTATGAAGAGGCTAAGGACACTAAGGTGTGGATGGATGCTGTGATTGATGAGAAGGAGGCTATGGAAAGGAATCATACTTGGGATGTAGAACCTTTACCAAAAGGAAAGAAAGTTGTTAGCTCCAAATGGGTATTCACAATCAAGTACAAGAGAAATGGGGATATAGAGAGGTACAATGTAACACCCCTTTCCCATTATCCGCAGACTGTCGAGCTGACCGGTCACCAATCAAACAAGAACATGACCAAGTCGAACCCGAGCAAGTCAAACAGAAAATGTTTGTCACAAGACGAAGCCAGAGACAGACCGGTTTGAGACAGAGGCTCCCACTGACCCGTCTTTGACCCCGCTATCCTCACTTCCATGATACAAAGCTTTTCAACTTGTATCATTTCCGTGAGTTGTGTCGGTTCGGACTAAACACAATATCAGAGAAGCATATTCATTTCTGAGTAATCAAACGTTACGTACAACGTTTATCAGTCTTTACAAAACAATTGCCATTAATAAAAACAATCCACGTGTTTCAATACAAAATGGCGCCAAAAGCCAAACCGAAATAAAATCCCAAAAGTCATCGAATCAAAATCCGGCCACAAGCAATCCCGAGACTACACCGAGGACCTCCCGCGTCCGTCGCTGCTAAACCTGAAAAACACAAAAAGAGTCTAATGAACAATCTATGATTACCCAGTGAGACGGCTCCCCACTACGGCTGCTAGTCTATCTAGCAACTACAATCTTCCGCCCCGAAACCCCAAAATAACAAGCAACAAGATAATGGTTGATCACGCACTACCACGTCGTGTCGAACCCACAACACACAAGCAATTCAATCATAACATAACACAATAACGAAGGGAATCGAAAGCACTGCGGCACATGCTCTCGATCGAAACTCGATCTATCTATCGCGCGACACCAACATCATCATCAACACACCACTGGGCCCTTACGCTTCTTGGTAACTTCCACGCACCGTTACCGACATGGTAACAAACCCCCGCGACTCCCAGACGTTAACACAAAGTCTCACGATCCATGACACTGTTCTCAGTCCATCGATACACAGTGACTCCGGTTACCCCCGGCAACCCTAGCTTCCATGCAGTCCGGCCCTAGGACGCGACCCCATATTCTCCGGACTACACCCTACGGGCGTCACTCCATAGGTTCGCACCTGCCAGAACCACTACCAAAGGTACATGAACTGACCAGGTTCTCACTTCCCGAGGATCCAATCGGGTCGGAAGTACCAGAACGTATCCAACCACCTAGACTTGCGGGATCTAACGCACCCTAGAGCCCTAGTGCAGAAAAGTAAACACGCAGACTCGCTTGGACTCTAGCAATCAATCAGACTCGATCAACATTCAACCACCATATCAACACCCCATCCCGCAAGTCTACACACACACACCCACCAACACACCCGCTCTGACTCGGCACCACACCGAGTCAACAACCACGACTTAACCGGTCGCATGACCTAGTTAAGTATCCACACGGATTGCTCGGCCCAACACCGAGACAATCTAATAGGCCTGCACAAGAACACACAGCAACAACCACACAACCACACAATAACAGTATCACCACACAATCATGCCTATTAGGGGTTTCTAATGTCTTTTAACCGATTCAAGTCCGCTACCTTGGATTAGCGGATTGCTAACCCGTAGACGGCTCATCACACACTTCACACATATCTCATCCCATACCCATTTCTTTTATGTCTTTTAATCACTCTCTGATATGTCGGTTTTTAGAGCTAGCAGCTTGCTAAGCTCCCCGACATCTCATTATTCACCTACTTAATCCACTTACTTTTCTTTAACCTTTAATGTACTTATTCTCGATACTAATTCATACTCTATACATTTGTTAGGTTTCCGCCCGTCTTTTAATTCCGTCTTACTTCCCGTATATACGTTCATTCAATATTGTTCCTTTAATATGTATATATGCATATCTCTTCTTATCATATATCAATTATATGAATGCACCAATCAACGTTACTAGCAACGTAGCGGCACAGAACAGGTTTAATCCGTTTAATCTTATACTCTTAACATGCGTCTTGAATCCTAACCAATTTACCGATATTCAATCAGCTCAATCATCAATTAGTATCAACTCGGGTATGCATTTACTTAATGCTATGGTTTCTCATTTCCCGTTCTATATGCTTCTATCTACGGTGTTTGAGCCGACTCACATTGCTATGATGACGTGGACGGACGGATTGACGGACTAGCGGAACAACGAGACCCGGCATGAACCCGACGCTATCCCGAACCTTCCCCGAACCTCCGTCGCTTTGACCCGACCTTGACCCGTACTTGACCGTTGACCTTCGTGATTCCGATCGAGCCTCCGGACTAATCTCTTCTCTCTCCTCCGGTTCTCTTTCTCTTTCCTCCGGTTCTCTCTCTTCCGGCTCTCTCTTCTTTCTCTCTCTACTTTCTCTCTCCTCTTTCTCTCTCTCCCTTCCTCCGGTTCTTTTTCTCTCTCTTCCGGCTCTCCTTATCTTTCTCCCTCTTCCGGCTCTCTCTCTTCTTTCTCTTTCTTCTTTCTCTTTCTACTTTCTCTCTCCTCTTTCTCTCTTTCTTCCTCCTCCTCCTCCTCCTCCTCCTCCTCCTCCTCCTCCTCCTTCTTCTTCTTCTTCTTCTTCTCTTCCTCTTCTCCTCTTCTCACGCTCCTTCTTTCTTCTCTTCTTCTCTTCTTCTTATGTTTTTGGTGTGTGGAACAAATGAGAGGTTCACTTGGTATTTATAACCAAATTCAAGAATCCTTTGTGTGACATGTGTCCATGACACACATTTCATCTCTTTCATTGACACATGTTGCCACATGTCTTCCCTTCCTTCACCCTCCAGCCACGCCTCCTCTCCATAAAGGGCCACAAAATAACCAATTTTACTACTCATTTCACTTTTGCACAGCCCATGTAAAAGCCCCTTTGATTTAGGTCCAAAAACCTTCTTGTAGATTCATTGAATCTAGCTCACAAAGCCCCTTTTATTTTCATCTTGCATAATTTCGTGGCACAAGTTTGTAAATGGGCTTTCATCAAGTCCATAATAACTTCAGAAATCAGCTCTAATCATCCCAAACCAGGCCCAAGCTCCCTTGAATTTATTTTGGAGTTTTAGTCATTAATCACCCATTAATGATCTAAAATTTATAACTTAATCTCGGCATCAAATCTTGCTTCATCCTTTTAACCATGTCTTCTTCATATTATAATGGAGCTGTGGTCAAAATTTCATAATTTTTGGTGGAGTTTAGAAGGTCTTCTCGCTTGCCCGAACATTGTATCGGTTTCTTGGAAAAACTGGTTTTACGGTTAATATTTTCAAAACCCTTTATCCGCTTATATAAATCCACTAAGTCTCATCTTCAGATTCTAGATGCTCTTAGATGAATTTAGCAATTTGAATCACCTCAAACGGACACCCGTAGCTCCTGTTATGAATTTTACAAGTTTTGTCGGTTTTATCGGTTTTCATTCCCGATAACCCGAAAAACTCATCTACGGTCTGTTTCCACCATTCTTGATCTTCTAAATGTTTTCTTTCTTTAAAAAGAATAACATTTGGCACGTCTTTGCTTTCGGCTCATATTTTGGTAAAATTACCAAAATACCCCTTAACTTCGCAAATTTACGAAAACGCCCTCCGTTGACATTTCCGCTGCCCGTTGACCATTTCTTGATTTAGGGTATTACATTCTTCCCCACTTACAGGAATTCGGTCCCCGAATTCTCCGTTACTAACAAACTTTGAATTGGAAACTGAACTTTGTAAGTTTTTGTCTCTCGATCTACTCCAACTCCGCTTCGCTGCTTACGCTCTGATCTCAAAGTAAACCCGCTCTTCCAACGCACACTGACTTCCGAATCACTGGTTTGCACCAAACTTCTCTACATCACTCTGCACTCTGATTGCACATTTATTTCCCTTGACTACACGGCCTCACCCGGAGTCTTGTTTTCATCTGCGTCATCTGATACTGCTTGAATTCCGAACCAACTGCAACTACACTCCCGATGCTCAGCTAATTCTTAAAATAGAGTTTTTCTCCCTCTCGAATCACACTGATATCTGACATTTCCCACACTAGATTGCTTGACTCTCGATCAATCCTGACTTCTCCATTTGATTGCTTCATCGATTTCGATTCTTTCTTGGATTCCCAAATCCACTGATTCCGATTGAATTGCTATACTCCACTTCATGAATTTATCTGTGCCGATCAATACTCCAGGCTTCCCCACTTTGTCTTGACTTCTCCGATCACATAATAATATCTTGTCCTTTATTCCCGTTGCTTAACTTGTTTCCCATGATTATCGCCCCGACCGATATTATGTTCACCTTCAGTTTCTTCCTCTCGTCTAAACCGCCATATTCATGCACGCCGCGAACTTCCTTAATCACTGATCTCCACGCTTCATCGACTCCAAAACTGATCTTCCCACTAAAACCTCGAACAGATTCCTTCACTGACTTTGATGCTTCCAAATCTCTTTGCGAACTCATTAAACTCATCCATCTTGATTTCTTCTTCCACTGATACCCAAACTCGTTTTTGAATCCACATTGAATTTCTTCTAGGCTCGGGTCAAACTTATTCTTGAGATCACCTCTCGTCTCTCGGGTTCGGGTTCGGTCTCGTGTCCTCGTTAAATCGTCCATCACGTCATACATCAATAACCTCAACAAAACTGGAACGGTTAGATCCTTTTAACTTAATCCCGATATCACTTTCTCATAGAAATATGGTTACTTAGTCATGTATCTTACGATCACACATGGCTAAGTAACAATATCCTATCATTCGGAATGCAATACTGAAATTCTAAACAACCTAACAATCATGCGAATGTCACGCTACCATCATATCCATCAAATGAATGCTGCAATTAAAATCTATCAACCTAGCGAACAACACAATGCATCAATCAGGCTAACACCTTAGCGATCAACCAAATGCAATGCTAGCAATCTAGCGACTTAATAAAATGCAGCGATTCAGAATCAACAACTACCAACCTCACAAGGCAATTCAATCACACACAATCAATCAAGCAATCGGCGATTGCAATTGTTTCTCAGGGTTCTGATGGAAACCGTTTGCTCGGTCCATCATCTATTTTCACATCGTAACTATATTGCATTCACAACCATCATGAGTATGCAATATAACCACTCCGCTACTCAAAACGACAACCGATATACTTCACATCCACTACGCAAATAGAACATCTATTTGTTGGGATTATGTCCTGAAATCACATTGTACTCACTCTAGAGATAGTTGTATTGTCGAGATCGGACAATTCATGTGATACTGGGTAATCATAATGTTTTGCTAGAAACCGCTTATGACAAATGAGTTGTAACTCATTTCCATTATCGTGTGAACCTACAGGGTCACACACCTAAGCAAGTTGGACATAGTTCATATGAGATTGATCATTGGCATATGATCTGGTCGATGTGTATTGGATACACATCGAATATAAGTTTCAAAGAGGTGTATCGATCGACACCATTGGGTGCGTCGGTCGATACAAGACGTGTGTCGATCGACACCACTAAGTGTGTCGGTCGACACAAAGGCGAAACCGAGACAAATGTTTCGGTTCACCTCGAGGTCAATATATAAACATGTTTTATTGACTCGACCGGTTAATTGATCGTGTGCGCCGCCTAGAGTGTTTTCTCAGAGAGAAAACACAGAAACCTCAAGAAACTGAGTTCCCAGGAGATCTGAGCCCCGGTACTAGCATCCCGGCAGATTCCAGCTTGTGTGCGTGTGGACTATCAGTAGAGGCGCAACATCTGAGGCGCTCCAGAGATCTCGTTTGCCTGACCCTATTCCGCTGCCAGAACAAGGTAAACACTAGATCTATCCATGATTCAATTAACTAGACCCTAGATCCTAGGCTATCTGGAACTCGCGAGGATTCTGAATACGGTAGAATTGGCTCGAAGTTCCAACAGTGGTATCAGAGCCTTAGGGTTTTTCCATTGAATCGCACCTGTTGATTAAATTTGATGAGTTAAATTCGCAAGCTAGGTTGTTTGAGTTAGAACAGGTGAGATCGATCTGATCGATCTCCGATTCTGTGTTTTCGCACAGTGTCGACCGACACACTAGGTGTGTCGGTCGACACAGAGTGGCGAATTCGACAGAATCGGCGCCTAGGGTTTTTCGCGGAGAAAAACCGAGAGCCTTCTGTGTCGATCGACACAGGTTGTGTGTCGGTCGACACAGACCAAGCGAATGGTTAATCGGTTCAATTGGATTGAACCGGTTATCATGTTTGGTTAAGTCCGAATAGATCGGTTTAAATTGGATGAATTGGTTCAATTGGATTGAACTGATTATCTCAATTAGCATGAACCGATGGGTTAAATCAGTTTGATTGGATAATACGGTTCAATTGAATTGGACCGGTTATCGCAATCAGTTGAAACTGGTTTAAACGGTTTAAATTGGATGAATTGGTTCAATTGGATTGAACTGATTATCCCAATTAATATAAACCGATTGGTTAAGATCAGTTTGATCTGATAAGTCGGTTCAATTGGATTGAACCGGTTATCAAAATTGTCTTCGGTTAAGGTCTATGTCGACCGTCACACACGGGTTGTGTCGATCGACATGACTGGTTCGATGAACCGGGTTAATTGGATTAACCGGTTATTGAAGTCCGGTTTTGTTTGGTGGTGTCGATCGACAGACATAGTCTGCGTCGATCGATACAGTGCTCGAAATTCTGGTTATTGAACCTTGAATTTGCAGAAGCCAAACTCGACCTAAACCTTGATCAAAGCTTAGCTTTAATTTGGTCAACTGTCAAGACTCATTTCGTTGTGTGATGGTCTAGCCAAGAGCTTGGTGTCCACAATTACGTGAGTAAGGCAGGTAATTATGTTGATGGACTTGCAGTGCTTGACATCAACAATTACATGACCTAAGAGATTGATTTGCTAACCTTTTGGGTTTAGTTTCCTCAACTAAATATCAAGTAACCTTGATGTCTTGCCCAATCTTATCTACTGTCAAGACTTGTTTCGTTTGCTGGATAGTCTTGGAGTCCTTGGTATCCACTGCTACATGAGTAAGGCAGGTGATCATTGATAGACTTGCAGTGCGACTGTCAATGATCACAAGACTAAAAGAGATTGGTTTACTTGACTGGGCTATCAGAAGTTCTGGGCCCAAAGACATCAGAGTGGATTAGACATAGTTTGTCTCATCCACGACCAAGAGTTGTACTGGGTACAATTAGCAATGATTTGCTTACCTAGATAACTAAAGTTTGGGTGATGGCGAGTCGCCCACTCAGATTTTAGTGAAGTATGGATCTTGTATCATTATATTCATAGAGGAAACATTGTTTGAATATAATGCGAGTTTTCTTATTAGATAAGATTTCTCATCATATACATAACTAAATCTTTGGTTTTATTGGATTTCAGCTTATGTCTATGACTACTTTCTCGTTGCGATCCGTCCTTGAGAAGGACATGTTAAATGGATCCAACTTTCTGGATTGGTATCGGAATCTAAGATTCATTCTCAAGCAGGAGAGCAAGGACTATGTCCTTGAAAAGGCTCTTCCAGAAAGGCTTGGGACCAATCGCTCGCATGCAGCATATAATGCTTGGAATAAGCATTATATTGATGTGGTAGATGTGCGTGGTCTAATGTTGGCTACCATGAACTCGGACTTGAAGAGTCAATACGAGAACATGGAGTCGCCAATAGAGATGATCACCAGCCTGAAACTGAAGTTTCAGGATCTGGCACGAGTTGAGAGATTCCAGATGGTGAAGTCTCTAACTGAGTGCAAGCTACCAGAGGATGCTCCAGTAAGTCCTCATGTCATTAAAATGATGGGTTACATTGATAACCTGGGGAAACTGGAATGTCCTGTCAGCTTAGAGTTGGCCACTGACATCATTCTGCAGTCACTGCCGTCTAGTTATGATAAGTTTATCAAAAGCTATATCAAGAATAACTTGACGAAGACGTTGACTGAGCTGCATGGCATGCTCAAAACAGCAGAGCAAGACATCATAAAGGGTAAAAGATTTGAGAAATCTTGTGTTGGCAAGGGTAGAGGCAGGGCCGTCCAGATTTGGAATCAGGATAAGCCTGTGTCATCTAATAAGCCCAAGTCAGGCCCATCTGGTGTTAGAAAATGCTTCTACTGCGATGAGTAAGGGCATTGGAAGAGAGATTGCATTAAGTTCTTGGAAGATTCACAAGAGATGAAGGAGATGTATGGTACTTCTTCTTCAGGTATTGTGTTATTAATTCAAGTTCTACGTAAGTATTGAATACTAGTTGTGGTACTGATATTTTTGAAATATGCAGGACCTAAGCGACAGTAGAACGTTGAAGAAAGGGCAAGTGGAACAGCGTGTCTGGTATGAAGCAATGGTTGCTGCATGAGCCGTAGAGATTCTCCACTTGTAGGAGCTTTTCATACTTGGTTTTAAAATTAAGTAATTGCTACCATGTATCTGCCTTGTGCAGAAATGTCTTTCATTTTCTTGTAAGAATTTGAATGTTTTTCATTTTGATAAAAGACAAGTTTTGTTCTTTACATCTTAATGAAATATCATATGGTAGCACCCCATTTGGAATGGGTTTTATATCTTAAACCAGCGAAAGTTAGAATATAACACAAATACTAAAAGTTTAAGTCTGATGACTTGAACTCGACTTTTCCTTTGCATAGTCGTTTGACCAAACAGAGTGAAGCGGATTCAGAAGTTTCATAGTTTTGGACTCATTCGATTATAAATCATTTGAGATATGAATTCTGTTCACTGGACCAAATGACTAAGGCCCTTTTAGCAGAGCTAAAAGAAACGGGCCAAAGGCTTATTGGGCCTTACACATACTGATGTATGCGGCCCGATGAGCATTAGTGCCAAAGGAAATCTTCTGTACTTCATTACCTTATTGATGGCATCAATAAGTATGGCTGTGTTCATTTGATGAGACACGAGAAGGAATCCCTTGAGGAGTTCCAAGATGAAGTGTAGAACCAATTTGACAAAAGTATTGAGATCCTCGATTGAATCGCGGAGGAAAATACTTGAGTCAAGAATTGGGTGATCATCTAACAGAATGAATCAGATCTTATTAGATATGCTCCGATTAATGATGAGTCACAGGAATCTTCCATAATCATTTAAGAATACGTTCTAAAATGTCTATGTTTACGCTAAATACGTTTCTACCAGAATCAGTGAAAAACGCCACATTGGATGTGGACTGGGTGATTTCCAAATTTGTTTTTCTGATTAATTGGGATTGCAAGGTTTGTGTAAGACAGTAGTCAACAAACAAACTTGAACCCAAATCTGATAAGTTCTACCTCGCTGGTTGTCCTAGGGAAACCAAGGCTTAGTACTTTTGTTGTCTGGAACTGTGTCTTTTGAGAAAGATCGTACTTTCCAAAAGGAACAGTGGGAGTAAAAGTACACATCGAAGAAATTCGATAAACACAGGAGGCTGCTTCACCTGTTGAGAGAGCAGCGGTGAGATCTACAAAGTGCTGTAGGATCTGCACCTATGGAGCCTAAAATTCGCAGATCCGAAAGGATCCGTCACTAACTCGAGAGTGATTTCTCGTAACCAATTGTCGTGATCTATTGATCATTGAAAAGTGACGAGCATGCGAAATTCAAAGAAGCGATGGTGAGCCCCAACTCCGAAAATTGGCTGGGTATGCATGTTAGCTTTACCGATCCATTTCTGGATTAAAACAAACATCTTGGAGTTGGAATCAACATTCTGATAATGTGGTCAAAAGTTTTGACTTGATCAGAAAGAAATGAAACCATGCGTTTACAAGAAGACTAGTGGGAGCGTAATTGCAATTCTCACACTGTATGTAGACAACATACTTAATCTCATAAACGACGTTCCAACGCCAAAGTCTTATCAAGATTTGGGTCGGAAGTCAAATTTAACGATAGACATTGGAGAAGGCCGTGAAAGTTCTTGGAATTAGGATCCATTGGAATGGATCAGAAAGGCTAGTTGGATCGTGTAAAAAATCCTTATGTTGATAAGGTATTGGACAGTTCCAATATGCATGATTCCAAGAATGGCTTCATACCAAAGGTCTTATGGCAATAATCTAAGCGAGATGCAGTGTCTTGGACACTGGCTGAGCTAGTAACAATATTAGCAAGATGAAGTGTTTTGAACACTAGCTGAGCTATTATTAATGAGTGTGATTGCTAATGCTGCTGCAATAGAATCCATCATGAATGCCATATTTTACGCTCGTCTAGATGCAACTTACGCATAAAGCATGACGAGAAAATACCAAAATGTTCCGGTTATAGTCACTGAGCGGTTACCAGAAATATCCCAAGTGTTTGATGAACTCTAAGGATAGTTTCGTGGTGAACTGAAGAAGTGACGAACCAGTTGAAAGTAGTTAGACGGACAAAGACGATTCCCGGTTCCCACCTGGTTATGTCTCTTTGTCTGAATAGCGGTGCTATCTGTTGGAAAGGCTCCAAGCAGTGGACCGTAGAATAATGCTTTTATCTGAATGGCGGTGTGGTTTGTTGGAATTATTTCAAGCAAAACACCGCAGTCTCTCCCACAACCTAAGCACGAAATTTATTCTGTTGCTGTAGGTATAAGATATCTGAAGAGATGATTTTGATTCTAGTGGGAGTAACTTTAGTTATGTTATAATCTTTACATAGACATGCTATGGTAGTGTTTATGTAAGTTAAACTGACATCAGTATTATTTAATTATTGGATAATTAAGTAATGGTCCCAAAGTGCTTTATAGTCATCATATAGGTCATCAAGTTGAGGACTTGATCATGAAACCCTATAAGTAAAAGATGACATAAATTATGATTGTCCCTAGTCGAGGTTATTGAAGTGGGGCACCAATAACCGCGCGAGACTAGTATGTGAGGTGACTGTTGGACCAAGTTTCATGGAGTCAATGATATGATTATCACAGTCAGTCACATAGATATATGTTGGTGAACATATGATCGGACATGACCCGCTTAATGAGAACTCCACAGGATAGTTGTATCAGTGTCATGGGAGGTTCTCATTACGACTATAGAGTATAGTCCTTAGACCTGAGTTCATCATGCTTTCTAGCATATGAATTGGTGCATTTTGACCCTGTCAAACGTCGTTCCGTAACTGGCGGCTATAACGGCATTGCTTAGGCGTATCATGAAGTATGTGTAGAAACAAAGATGGAACAAGATGGGATTTGTCCCTCCTGGATAACGGGAGATAAATATCTCAGGCCCCATCGAAGATTTGAACTGAGAAAATGCATGGCCGTGCTCAAACGAGGTGATTGTCAGTCGTTTGTTTTATCAGTATAAATCAGGAATTCGATGAACATGATGTTGGCTATAATAAGGATGACACAGTCTCTTGCCTTATGCCATATCGAGATATAGAGACGAAGGGATTGTAGGAATAGATGATTCCAGTACAAGTGGGAGATTGTTGGGATTATGTCCTGAAATCACATTGTACTCACTCTAGAGATAGTTGTATTGTCGAGATCGGACAATTCATGTGATACTGGGTAATCATAATGTTTTGCTAGAAACCGCTTATGACAAATGAGTTGTAACTCATTTCCAGTATCGTGTGAACCTACAGGGTCACACACCTAAGCAAGTTGGACATAGTTCATATGGGATTGATCATTGGCATATGATTTGGTCGATGTGTATTGGATACACATCGAATATAAGTTTCAAAGAGGTGTATCGATCGACACCATTGGGTGCGTCGGTCGATACAAGACGTGTGTCGATCGACACCACTAAGTGTGTCGGTCGACACAAGGGCGAAATCGAGATAAATGTTTCGGTTCACCTCGAGGTCAATATATAAACATGTTTTATTGACTCGACCGGTTGATTGATCGTGTGCGCCGCCTAGAGTGTTTTCTCAGAGAGAAAACACAGAAACCTCAAGAAACTGAGTTCCCAGGAGATCTGAGCCCCGGTACTAGCATCCCGGCAGATTCCAGCTTGTGTGCGTGTGGACTATCAGTAGAGGCGCAACATCTGAGGCGCTCCAGAGATCTCGTTTGCCTGACCCTATTCCGCTGCCAGAACAAGGTAAACACTAGATCTATCCATGATTCAACTAACTAGACCCTAGATCCTAGGCTATCTGGAACTCGCGAGGATTCTGAATACGGTAGAATTGGCTCGAAGTTCCAACACTATTCACCACATAGAGTTCTAGATACGTAGGTCCGTCAAAGTCTACATATTAGCGGTTACCAATCCGTCCCACAAGAAACACCACTACACGCAACCGAATCGTCAGATACGATCACAAGCCGATATACACACATCAACAACGGGTTAGAGCCCTTACTTACCTGGGCCTAACTATTTTAACCCTAACAGCCCCAACACGACCGGAATGCCCAACACAAATGGCATCGCGGTTCGCGGTGGTAACCACTGGCAGGTGTGCCGGGAGGATGTGGTGGGTGTGCATCTCTAAACGGTTCTCCAACTCACGACGGCGCTGCCATCGAACGTAAACGTGCAATGTGTTTCCTTGCGACCACAAAGCTGACAGACGGTAACGGGCGCTGGGCGTGGCCCACAGTAGCAAGTTGGTGCCTGGTGATCCGAAGCGCCACACAACTGACAAGAGGAAACAAACTCCGAAAAAGGATCCTGAAAACACTTGGACGCACGATGACCCTGAACTCCGCATGCACTACATATCAGGTATGCCGGCATTGCTAGTGGCGTCCCCGACGTATCCGCTGGTGTGGTCTTTGATGGTACAACTGGCTCAGACGGTGGAGTACCCGGCGGTGTCACTGTGATACCCCGTATCACAAAATATGGTCAACGGGCAGAAGAAAAGTCAACAGGGGCAATATTGTACTTTTGCCAAACCTAGGGGCAAAATGGTAATTTTGCCAAAGTTCGAGAAGGAAGACGTGATGGGCCAAATGTTCTCTTTTTAAATCATAAAGAACATTTACAAGATCAGAATTCGAAGAAACGGAGCAGAAACGCATTTTTCGGACTATCGGTTGGAAAACCGACTAAACCGGGAAAACTTCCAAAATTCATAACCGGAGCTAGTAAACTCCAAATGAGATGATTCAAATTGCTAAATTCATATAAAAGCAAGGAGAATCATATTATGGAGGTTTGGAGATTTATGGGAATCGTTTGAGATTTATTAAAACAATTATCGAGAAATGAGCAAACCAAGGCATCGGAAGGAATGGGGAATAAGAAGCTTCTAGAAACGATTTGGTGCATTGTCATTGGCCAGAATTAACCCCCAAGTGACAAGTGTAACCTCACCATGGCGCCAACTCTTTCTTTTTGGATACAAAGATTGAGTTTTGGTTAATTGAATGTAGAATAAAAAGAAACTTGCTCACCAAGGAAACATTGAATCATGCTGGTTTTTGGGAATGGTGTCGTGGATGGCTAGGAGGAGAGGAGGAGCCATGTGTCAATGTGTGGAAGCAGATAGGAGAGGAGATAGACATGTGTCCCAACATGTGTCAAATAAGTATGGATCTCCTTTTACTATAAAAGGAGGGTAAGGGTCTCCATTCTTTTTCACACCAACAAAGAAAAAGAGAGAAGAAAAAGGAGAGAAGGAGAGAGAAGAAGAAGAAGAAGAAGAAGAAGAAGAAGAAGAAGAAGAAGAAGAAGCAAGAAGAAGAAGAAGAAGAAGAAGAAGAAGAAGAAGAAGAAGAAGAAGAAGAAGAAGAAGAAGAAGAAGAGAGAGAGAGAGAGAGAGGCGTGGCCGGAAGAAGGAGGAGGAGGAGAAGAAGAAGAAGCCGGAAGAAGAAGGAGGAGAAGAAGAGAGAGAGAGAGAGAGGCGTGAAGATGAAGAAGAGAGAGAGAAGGAGGCGTGAAGATGAAGAAGAGAGAGAGAAGGAGGCGTGAAGAAGAGAGAGAAGATGAAGATTGGAGAAGAAGAGGAAGAGAGAGAAAGAAGAGAGAGATCCAGAGAAGAGAGAGAAGGAGGGAATGAGGAGAGAGAAGATAGGTTGGTTTGATTTGAGTCGGTTTAGGTTAACCGGTCAACCCGGTCAACGGTTGACTCAAAACCGGTTTAACCTAACCGGTTCGGTTGAAGACGGTCCAGCTTGGTCAACCAGAGTGGTCAACGGTCAACCGGGTCAAAGTCAACGATCGGTCAACACCGTGGTCAACGCCGGTCAACGCGTTGACTCCGGCCGGTTCTTGAGTTACAGTTCGTGTGTGGGTGTTCGTGACGTTGCGGAGTTCGTGTTCGTGTGTTCGGGAGGTTCGGGTTTAGTTCGGGGTCTCGGGAATCCGTATCCGCATCCGTGCCGTTTGTTCCGTCAAATCACTGTGAGTCGGCTCAAAACACCGTAGTTGCATATAGACGTTAAATGGGAAACCATAGAGATAGGAATGCATACTCGAATTGAATTGAGTTGAATTGATTGATTGATTGATTAACGTTACGCCGGCTAGGGTTAAAGAAGCATGTTAGGTTAAAACGGATTAAACCTATTGCGTGCCGTTAGGTTGTTAGAACGTTGTGTGATGCATTCATATAGTCGTGGCATGAGTAGGACTATATATGCATATATATGTAAGTAAAGCACGGTAATTAAATGAACTTATATACGGAAATTGAGACGAGTTAAAATGCGGAAGTTAAACCTGAACGAATGTATAGAATATGAATGGTATCGGGGTTTCCCGAAGTGTAATGAATTAAGTTAATGAATGATGAGACGTCGGAGAGTTTAGTAAGCTTCTAGCTCTAAACCGACGGATCGAGGAGTTATTAAAAGATTATTAGGAATGGTTAAGAATGAGAAGTGTTGTAATTGGTGAACCGTCTACGGGTTAACAAGCGGTTAACCCAAGGTAGCGGGCGTGAATTGGTTAAAAGACGTTAGAAACCCTAATAGGCATGTGTGTGTGATTGTGAGTCTACTTCGGTGTTGGGCCGAGTAGAATGTTGATTGCGTGATTGTGTTTGCTGTGTGGTTGTGGTTAATTGTTTGTGCAGGCCTTTAGATCGTCTCGGTGTTGGGCCGAGCGATCCTTGTTGTTGCTTAACTCGGTCACGGGACCGGTTAATTTGTGGTGCTGACTCGGTACGGTGCCGAGTCAGAGCGGTGGTGTGCGTGTGAGTAGACTTGCGGGATACGGAGTTGAGTAGAGTGTATGGTTGATCGTGATTGATTGCTAGAGTCCAAGCGAGTCTGCGTGTTTACATTTCTGCACTAGGACTCTAGGGTGCGTTAGATCCCGCAAGTCTAGGTGTGTGATTACGTTCTGGTACTTCCATCCCGATTGGATCCTCGGGAGTTGATAACCTGGTCAGTTAGTTCTGGCAGGTGCGAACCTATGGAGTGACGTCTGTAGGGTGTAGTCCGGAGAATACGGGGTCGCGTCCTAGGGCCGGACTGCATGGAAGCTCGGGTTATCTAGGGGTAACCGGAGTCACCGCGTATCGATGGACAGAGAACGGTGTCCTAGTCGTTGTGTGGACGGCTAGGAGTCACGTGGGTTAGTTATCATATCGGTAACGGCGAAAACCCGTGGAAGTTACCAAGATCGTAGGGGCCCAGCGTGTGTGTGTTTTGGTGTAGTTGGTAGTGCGCGGTAGATAGATCGAGTCTCAATCGGGGACATGTGCCGCAGTGCTCCCGATTTCCTCTAACCGCCTTCTCTTTTCTTTTGGCAATTGATTGTGTGTGGGCTCGACGCGACGTGGTAGTGCGTGATCGGCTATTTGTGTGTTGGTTGTTATTTTGGGGTTTCGGGCGGGCATCTATAGATGATAGATAGATTATAAGCCTTAGTGGGGAGCCGATTCACTGGGTGATCCTAGATCGCTCATTAGACTCTTTTTGTGTTTTTCAGGTGTAGCAGCGACGGACGCAGGGAACTCGGTGTAGTGTCGGGATTGCTTGTGGCGGAGTTTTGATTCGATGATTTGGATGTTTTATTTCGGTTCGGCTTGTCGCCAATTTTGCATTGAGCTTTGAGTATTTTTGTTTGTTGATTGACGATATGATTTATAAAAATGACGATTAAACGTTGTGCTGAACGTTTAGTTACTCAGAAATGAATATGCTTTCCTGATATTGTGTTTAGTCCGAACCGACACAACTCACAGAAGTGGTGCAAGGCGTACGACTTGTACTATGGAAGTGAGGATAGCGGAGTCAAGGACGGGTTGGCGCGAGTCTTTATCTCAAACCGATCTGTCTCTGGCTTCGTCCTGTGATGAACTTTTCCTGTTCGACTTGCTCGGGTTTGATCGGTCATGTTCTTGTTTGATTGTTGGCCGGTCAGCTCGACGGTCAGCGGAGAATGGGAAAGGGGCGTTACAGTCACTGACTCAAATTGTATGTCCAACTCAGACATCGGCTCATCCTCCGTGAATGTCTCGGTAGGGTCAGATGGTGGTGATGCGGATCGGTCGAATGGTATCCGAGGCGAACCCAGATATGGATCCGGCTGGTGGTACAGACCAATCTGCTGCTCCAGTACATCTCCGAGTATCGCCACCTGCTTGTCTACTTGTGGCTCCATGTCCAGGTTAACTGCTGCGCGTAACTGATCCACCACAAAGTCCACCACACAAAGCGAAATGAAATTTGAGGCATGCAAACTAGGTAATGGCATGTCATGCGCTTCAAGAATCGGCGACTGGAACTCTTGGCAGTACCACTGGCTCCGGTGGTGCAACCGTCTCCGATAACTGCATCGTCCTGTAGGGCTTGAGGTAACGGGTCAGGAAACGGTCTCCAATCTACGGCGGCTGCTCTCACCATGCGGTTTGCGAGGAGGAACTGGTGGTTGGTCAGATGTCTGCGAACCTCGTGACAGCTCAGACTTCGCCCTTTAATCCTCTGGCTGCTGCTCGAACAGATCTCGATACTGTGCCGTTGTCATCCGACGACGACTCATACTGATCGCTGAAATCTCACGCCATGCATACACCCAAATCTCACACCATGCACACACCCACACACAATCCGTTCAGGGGCACTCTGCTGCTGACTGCAAACGAAACACAAATACACATTAGTACAGATAATACAAATTCCTACGCCATCCCAACCCCGAATTTACGGACGCGGCTTGGTTTCTTAATGGATGCTTGGGAAAAACACAATTTTGACTCGATAAAACACGGAAAACACTCAGAAATGAACAGCTTCGAAACCCATGCAGAACCATGCTCTGATACCACCTTGTTGTAACGCCCCTTTCCCATTATCCACAGACTGTCGAGCTGACCGGTCAACAATCAAACAAGAACATGACCAAGTCGAACCCGAGCAAGTCAAACAGAAAAGGTTTGTCACAAGACGAAGCCAGAGACAGACCGGTTTGAGACAGAGGCTCGCACTGACCCGTCTTTGACCCCGCTATCCTCACTTCCATGATACAAAGCTTTTCAACTTGTATCATTTCCGTGAGTTGTGTCGGTTCGGACTAAACACAATATCAGAGAAGCATATTCATTTCTGAGTAATCAAACGTTACGTACAACGTTTATCAGTCTTTACAAAACAATTTCCGTTAATAAAAACAATCCACGTGTTTCAATACAAAATGGCGCCAAAAGCCGAACCGAAATAAAACCCCAAAAGTCATCGAATCAAAATCCGGCCACAAGTAATCCCGAGACTACACCGAGGACCTCCCGCGTCCGTCGCTGCTAAACCTTAAAAACACAAAAGAGTCTAATGAGCAATCTAAGATTACCCAGTGAGACGGCTCCCCACTACGGCTGCTAGTCTATCTAGCAACTACAATCTCCCGCCCCGAAACCCCAAAATAACAAGCAACAAGATAATGGTTGATCACGCACTACCACGTCGTGTCGAACCCACAACACACAAGCAATTCAATCATAACATAACTCAATAACGAAGGGAATCGAAAGCACTGCGGCACATGCTCTCGATCGAAACTCGATCTATCTATCACGCGACACCAACATCATCATCAACACACCACTGGGCCCTTACGCTTCTTGGTAACTTCCACGGGTTTCCACCGTTACCGACATGGTAACAAAACCCCGCGACTCCTAGACGTTAACACAAAGTCTCACGATCCAGGACACTGTTCTCAGTCCATCGATACGCAGTGACTCCGGTTACCCCCGACAACCCGAGCTTCCATGCAGTCCGGTCCTAGGACGCGACCCCGTATTCTCCGGACTACACCCTACGGGCGTAACTCCATAGGTTCGCACCTGCCAGAACCACTACCAAAGGTACGTGAACTGACCAGGTTCTCACTTCCCGAGGATCCAATCGGGTCGGAAGTACCAGAACGTATCCAATCACCTAGACTTGCGGGATCTAACGCACCCTAGAGCCCTAGTGCAGAAAAGTAAACACGCAGACTCGCTTGGACTCTAGCAATCAATCAGACTCGATCAACAGTCAACCACCATATCAACACCCCATCCCGCAAGTCTACACACACACACCCACCAACACCACCACTCTGACTCGGCACCACACTGAGTCAACAACCACGACTTAACCGGTCGCATGACCTAGTTAAGTATCCACACGGATTGCTCGGCCCAACACCGAGACAATCTAATAGGCCTGCACAAGAACACACAGCAACAACCACACAATAACAGTATCACCACACAATCAGGCCTATTAGGGGTTTCTAATGTCTTTTAACCGATTCAAGTCCGCTACCTTGGATTAGCGGATTGCTAACCCGTAGACGGCTCATCACACACTTCACACATATCTCATCCCATACCCATTTCTTTTATGTCTTTTAATCACTCTCCGATCTGTCGGTTTTTAGAGCTAGCAGCTTGCTAAGCTCCCCGACATCTCATTATTCACCTACTTAATCCACTTACTTTTCTTTAACCTTTAATGTACTTATTCCCGATACTAATTCATACTCTATACATTTGTTAGGTTTCCGCCCGTCTTTTAATTCCGTCTTACTTCCCGTATATACGTTCATTCAATATTGTTCCTTTAATACGTATATATGCATATCTCGTCTTATCATATATCGATTATATGAATGCACCAATCAACGTTACTAGCAACCTAGCGGCACACAACATGTTTAATCCGTTTAATCTTATACTCTTAACATGCGTCTTGAATCCTAACCAATTTACCGATATTAAATCAGCTCAATCATCAATTAGTATCAACTCGGGTATGCATTTACTTAATGCTATGGTTTCTCATTTCCCGTTCTATATGCTTCTATATACGGTGTTTGAGCCGACTTACATTGCTATGATGACGTGGACGGACGGATTGACGGACTAGCGGAACAACGAGACTCGGCACGAACCCGACGCTATCCCGAACCTTCCCCGAACCTCCGTCACTTTGACCCGACCTTGACCCGTACTTGACCGTTGACCTTCGTGATTCCGATCGAGCCTCCGGACTAATCTCTTTTATCTCCTCCGGTTCTCTTTATCTTTCCTCCGATTCTCTCTCTTCCGGCTCTCTCTTCTTTCTCTCTCTACTTTCTCTCTCCTCTTTCTCTCTCTCCCTTCCTCCGGTTCTCTTTCTCTCTCTTCCGGATCTCCTTATCTTTCTCCCTCTTCCGGCTCTCTCTTCTTTCTCTTTCTTCTTTCTCTCTCTACTTTCTCTCTCCTATTTCTCTCTCCTCTTTCTCTCTTTCTTCCTCTTCCTCCGGTCTTCTTCTTCTTCTCTCCTCCTCCTCCTCCTTCTTCTTCTTCTTCTCCTTCTTCTTCTTCTCTTCCTCTTCTCCTCTTCTCACGCTCCTTCTTTCTTCTCCTCTTCTCTTCTTCTCTTCTTCTTATGTTTTTGGTGTGTGGAACAAATGAGAGGTTCACTTGGTATTTATAACCAAATTCAAGAATCCTTTGTGTGACATGTGTCCATGACACACATCTCATCTCTTTCATTGACACATGTTGCCACATGTCTTCCCTTCCTTCACCCTCCAGCCACGCCTCCTCTCCATAAAGGGCCACAAAATAACCCATTTTACTACTCATTTCACTTTTGCACAGCCCATGTAAAAGCCCCTTTGATATAGGTCCAAAAACCTTCTTGTAGATTCATTGAATCTAGCTCACAAAGCCCCTTTTATTTTCCTCTTGCATAATTTCGTGGCACAATCTTGTAAATGGGATTTCATCAAGTCCATAATAACTTCAGAAATCAGCTCTAATCATCCCAAACCAGGCCCAACCTTCCTTGAATTTATTTTGGAGTTTTAGTCATTAATCACCCATTAATGATCTAAAATTTATAACTTGATCTCGGCATCAAATATTGCTTCATCCTTTTAACCGTGTCTTCTTCATATTATAATGGAGCTGTGGTCAAAATTTCATAATTTTTGGTGGAGTTTAGAAGGTGTTCTCGCTTGTCCGAACATTGTATCGGTTTCTCAGAAAAACTGGTTTTACGGTTAATATTTTCAAAACCCTTTATCCGCTTCTATAAATCCACCAAGTCTCATCTTCAGATTCTAGATGCTCTTAGATGAATTTAATAATTTGAATCACCTCAAACGGACACCCGTAGCTCCTGTTATGAATTTTACAAGTTTTGTCGGTTTTATCGGTTTTCATTCCCGATAACCCGAAAAACTCATCTACGGTCTGTTTCCACCATTCTTGATCTTCTAAATGTTTTCTTTCTTTAAAAAGAATAACATTTGGCCCGTCTTTTCTTTCGGCTCATATTTTGGTAAAATTACCAAAATACCCCTTAACTTCGCAAATTTACGAAAACACCCTCCGTTGACATTTCCGCTGCCCGTTGACAATTTCTTGATACAGGGTATTACATACAAGGCAAGGCTAGTTGCTAGAGGATTCACCCGTACTTATGGACGACTACACTGACACTTTTGCACCAGTAGCGAAGCTTCACACTGTAAGAGTTACTCTCTCCTTAGCTACCAACCTTTCATGGGATCTATGGCAGATGGATGTCAAAAATGCTTTCCTACAAGGAGAACTTGAAAAAGAGGTGTACACGACTCCACCATCAGGTCTTGAACAGTTGTGTAAGCCAGGGGAAGTGTTGAGGTTGAGAAGAGCTATCTATGGTCTGAAGCAGTCACCAAGAGCCTGGTATCACAAGCTGAGCCACACTCTTATGGATCATGGGTTCAGGAAGTCTCAAGATGACCATACCTTGTTCACTCTTCAAAGCTCCTCAGGCGTGGTTGTGGTACTCATATATATCTGATCATTACTGGCAGTGATAAATCAGGGATCCAATCCACCAAAGCGTTCCTCAAAAGTTCATTTGACATCAAGGACCTCGGTGAGTTGAAATACTTCTTTGGAATTGAAGTGTGCAAGTTTCAAGATGGTCTGTTCCTGTCCCAAAGAAAGTATGTGAAGGACTTGTTGACAGAAACAAGAATACAAGAGAGCAAGAGAGCTAAAACTCCTACTTGAAGATGGTTACCAAGTCAATAGAAAGGGGGAGAAATCAGACTATGAGAAGTTCAATGATGTGTCTCTATACAGAAGAATGGTTGGGAAGCTCATCTATCTTACACTCACTAGACCAAACCTATGTTTTGCTGTGAATCAAGTCAGCCAACATATGCAAACAGCTACTGTCCACCACTGGAGCATGATAGAAAGGATACTCATGATGGAACTTAAGCCATTCTATCATCAGATCGAATCCTAACTAGTTCTAGATAGCCTAGGATCTAGGGTTTAGTTAATTGAATCATTAGGAATGATCTCGTGTTTACTTGGAGATTTGCAGCGGAATGATGAACAGGTAAATGAGATCAAGAGCGCCTCAGATGCTGCGCCTCTACTGCAGTCCACACGCACACAAGCTGGAATCCGCCGGGATGCTAGTGCCGGAAATCGGATCTCCTGGGAAACCTGTGTTTAGAGAGGTGGCTGCCAAAATCAACGACTAGGGTTCCAGGTCGTTCATATAAACCTATATATAGACCCAGAATGACTAAACCGATCATTGGACTAATTCCAATTCGTTTAAGTCATCAAATCGAAACATCAGTTTTGAAACCCGGCCTGTGTCGATCGACACACTATTGTGTCGATCGACACACCTCTTAAAACTCGATATCAATGTGTATTGGTACACATTGACCAGACCATATGCCAATGATCAATCCCATACAAAGTGTATCCAGCTTGCTTAGGTGTGTGACCCTGTAGGTTCACATAATACTAGTAATGAGTTACAACTCATTTGTCATAAGCGGCTTCTAGCAAAAAATTATGACCACCTAGTATCACTTGAATTGTCCGATCTCGACTATACAACTATCATGCAGAGTGAGTACAATATGATTTCATGACATAATCCCAACAATCTCCCACTTGTACTGGAATCATCTATTCCCATAATCCCTTTGTCTCTATATCTCGATATGACATAAGGAAAGAAACTGTGTCATCCTTATTATAGCCAACATCATGTTCATCGAACTCCTGATCTATACTAATAAAACAAACGACTGACAATCACCTCGTTTGAGCACGGCCATGCATTTTCTCAGTATCAAATCTCCGATGGGCCCTGAGGTATTTATCTTCTGTTATATAGGAGGGACAAATCCTTTCTTGTTCCATCCCTGTTTCTACACACACTTCATAATACGCCTAAGCAATGCCTTTATAGCCGCCAGTTACGGAACGACGTTTGACAAGTGATAGGTCAAGAATTAATCCCTATACTAAACTGCAAGTGAACAGCAATGTCAAAGTAGTATATAGGGTTATCGAATCCACAGGGACACTTGGTCTCAAGAGAATCAAACCGTAGGGAACGAATACTAGAAATAAGCAATGTGATTGTATTGAAAATAGTGCAAGAAAGTAAATCAGTAGCAGAGATTATTGGTTGTGAAAGCAAGTAATTAAAAGCGTCAAACCTAGAGTATTCTCAGGAAATCAGACTAGTAAACAGTTCATTCAGCAAGGATCTAATTAAGCACAGTTCTAGAACTCAAAACACAGATATAGAATTAACCAAATTCCTTTGCGATAATTCTCTAAGTCTAAGTGCAGCAAACCAAACTTCCGTTTGCGAGAACTAACAGATTAAACTAGCAATAAGTCCAAGTTTGATATGTTCACAATTATCCTAAACCAAACTTCTGTTTGCGCAAAGTTTAATTGCCCAATTTAATTAGTTCTGGTTCCTAAACCCCACTTCCGTGACGTATTTAGCAACCTAAGATCTAGATTCTAATTGATCAGGTTAGAACTAGCTTTAAGCACAATTAAATTGAAGAACAGATATAGTTTGAATCCTTAACTGAAATTGAACAAGTCTAGCAAGTCATGAAATCCTATGTGAGAAACCCTAAGTCTAACTAGGAATCTACTCAGACATAGATAATGAAAACATGATCATATGATAAGTAAATTGCATAAAAGAATAAGAGTAAAAGGGGTTCGAAATCTTCTCCAAATACAAATGATGAATCAGGTTCAGATCAGCCCCAAAAGCTCTAAAAATCCTCTGCTCTTAATTATGAAAGTATATGGTAAAAAGTATCAAGCGTCTCTAATAAAAACTCTAAAAACTCTATTATATAGGCATAATCTCGGCCAGGGGCTTCTTTGTAAATATCAGGAACTTCTGGATCAAAGTGCAATATCTTGATTCTTCTAAACCGCCGAGTTTTTTGGCCCATCTCGCTGGTGCAACGATCGTTGCTAGAGTGCAACGATCGACACCTTTCTCTGTTTCGGACAGTGAACTCTATCTCTCGGCCAATCACTCCAAAAATCTCCAAAATGCTCCATAATCTCCAATTTAGCTCCCAACCTGATTATACCTGTAAAAGACTCTAAACAAAGACAAAAGACACTAAAACACACTTATATCATGGCCTAAAACTAGTAAAAACCATGATATATCAACTCCCCCACACCTAGCCTTTGCTTGCCCTCAAGCAAAACATAGAACTAAAACATGGTGAAGAGGTTTGAAAACTCTTCAGAAACTCATTTCATCTTAGAAGCTACAATACTCAGATTCCCCTTAGTAAACCACTGAAAGAATCAATCACAGGATATCAAGACCAACATGTACTTCCCCCACACTTAGCAACTGTCCTAGGTAAACTCCACAATCACATTCAAGCATTCAAATTCTCCCTACTGACTTCTGCAAGTATTTAAGTGCGGTCTCACCTAAGGAGTATCGATCTAAAGGCACATGGATTCTTACCTAATCAGCTCTAGACCACCATACTATCTTTCTCTAGTCCCTTTCTTCTCTTTCCCTTCTTTAACAACTGATTTTTCCCACATTGGGTATCATTTTATTTTTTTTATCAGTGTTCTTCCCGTTATGGGGTGTACTTTGGACACATTCCATGGATCACATGAGAGATAATAGTGTTTTCTACTATTCCCATGACCACTTCGGAGTTACTAACTCATCCGCAGTTTATTTATTATTTATTATTTTTTTACTTTATAGAAGGGGAGAAGGGGACTAAATAGGACAGGTTTACAGGCTGTGTCAGAACTAACAGGGAATCCGACATAAAGTATACCAAGCCCTTAGGTGAGAAAATCTAAATCAGTATTAGGGGTGAAGTCAGTAAAAGGATCCTCTGATACCTGAAGTGATGTGGGTGTTCCCAGTAGGTTGATCTGTGATGGGGTTTTCTAATAGTCAGAGATAGATCCTGCAACTTCATCCCAATGGTTACTTAAGTTCCAGCAAGTCTTGTAAATCTCCTCAGAAAATCATAGTTTCTTACTTAAACAATTTTGACTCAATAAAACAAAAAATTTTGAAAAACGGACTGACTCTTAAGAAAACAGAAAGATAAACGTCAGTAGCACCTCCCCCACACTTAAGACACACTGTCCCCAGTAGTGTCCAGCGAAGGATCGGTAAAAGAAAATAAAAATAAAAAATTGAAAAGGTGAGTTTATGTCTGTCGGGTTACCTCTGTCGCACAGCATCGATCGGTGCATTAGATGCATCGACCGTTACTTGGCGATTTTTCGTGTATAGTCGATCGTTGCTCAGGACCGCAACGATCGCTGCAATGCGATTCCTTTCGTGTTGTGACGATCGATGCAGAAATGCATCGATCGCTGCACTGCGATTTAATCCGAGACCTGCAAACATGACTGCACCAGAAACAAAAACAAACGTAAAATCCTAACAACAACACCAAAAATTAAAAAGAAAAACACCAGTACCTAATGGTGGGTTGCCTCCCACCCAGCGCTTGTTTAAGGTCAATAGCTTGACCGGACGCGCAAGATTTTTCAAGTGCCAGAAGATCCTGACAGAGACTTTTTCTGTCTCTGTTCAAGTCTCCTCATCCATGGCGGAGAATAGGCTGTTGCAGAATGCCTCAGTCCAAGAAAAGATGGAGTAAAATGCGCTCCAGGATCTATTATCACAGTCTCATTCAGCTGCTCATCATCTGCTTCCAAGATCTTGAAAGTCTGTCCATCTATCAGTGGCTTCCGCAGCTTCTCCATCTCATATCGCAGTGTCTCATCTCCCAGGTGGAGGTCTATTAGACTCTGTCTAACATCAATCACAGCTCCTGCTGTAGCCAAGAATGGTCTCCCAAGCAATAAAGCTTCATCCGGATCGCAGGCATATTTCAGCACAAGGAAGTCCGTTGGAACTAAGTAGTTTCCAACTCTTACCGGAATATCAATAAGGAGCCCTTCAGGAACTCGTATGGACTGATCAGCTAGAATAAGACGTGTCCTAGTAGGAGCAAAATCCAACATACCCAGCTTCTCTGCCACAGAGTAAGGCATTATGCTCCCAGCAGCTCCTAAATCACACAGAGAACGCCTAAAACTATCTTCAAAGATAGAACAATCAAGTACAAAGACTCCAGGATCAGGCAGTTTCTTTGGGACCTTAGTTAACAGAACATCACTAATATGCTGAGGAACTACTATCACCCATTCTCTCAGCTCTTCATCTAATGGCAACATCTTGTTCAAATATTTCTGAACACATGGATGATAAGGTGGATCATCAGATGATGGAATTTCTTCCAAGTCTTCACTACTCTTTTCTAGCCTTTTCAGCTCTTCAATCTCTTGTTTAATCACTTCAGACACCTTGGGACTGTGCCAAATAGCTCGTGCATAAACATCCTCTGGAGTGATTTCAGATGTATCAGGGAATAGGCGGGCTAGTTCTGCATCAATCTCATTTTCATCCCACGGATTCTCTGCTTGTTCACGACCTGCATCGATCGATGCCAGATGTGTATCGATCGTTGCATCGCGATCATCACAACTTCCACCCGAGATTTTTTCACAGAAATCCGAAAATTCTTCCTCAGTCACCAACTCAGCTGTACTTAGCTCAAATTTCTCCCCCAGATAAGATCCATCATTAATCAGTACAGACCAGGCCTTAATATGAGTGTCTGCAACTCCTTTTCCTTTCAGTGAGCTGGACATCTGATTCACCTGAGTGTCCAACTGCTTCATGTGAGTGCTCAATGTCTCAAACTTCCCATTGAGGTCTTGATAGACAGCGTCCAGCTTCTTGTTGTTGTCTACAGAAAGCTTGGTTTGACTCTCCATCAGTTGTTCCATCATAGCTTCCATTTTGCTCTCATGGGCTGTAGGTGCAGGAGGAGTCTGATAAGATGTAGATCCATAGGTTCTCTGATTACCCTGTCCATAGGTCTTTTGAAAACCACCAGATTGTCCTCCATTTGAGAATCTGTTCCCCTGTTGATTGTTAAATCTATTACCTTGGAAACCGGAACCTCCTATGAAATTCACTTCTTCTTCCTGAGTGTCCACCTCAGTTTGAATCACCTCCACATCTTGGGCAAAGTGGACAGCTTTCTTATTTGTCAGGAGATTGTAAACTGTGTCCAATCTGGATCTAATATTAGCTATATCAGAATTCTCTACGGTTCCACCAGATCTCTTCCTCCTTTCATCCATTGTTTTGCAACTATTGCTGCCAATCAGGTTCTCTATCAACCGTTTAGCTTGTGTAGGAGTTCTGGTGCTGAAATTAGCATCACTGGAATTATCCAGAGCAGTCTGATAAGGGAGATCTATGCCTCTGAAGAAAATACCTATCAGCTGTACTTCTGTGAATCCATGGTGTGGACAATCACGCTGATACTGCTTAAATCTCATCCATGCAGTTGTCAAAGGCTCCACAGCTCCTTGGGAAAAAGTGAGTATGTCCTGTCTGGACTGATCTGAGCGCGCAGCGTCGTAGAAGTGACGCAGGAACTCACTCTTTAAGGCTGTCCAAGTAGTATACTGACCAGGTGCCAGTTGTCTCAGCCATGCACTAGCGTCTCCAGCAAGACTGTGCGGAAATAGCTTAAGGAACAGATAGTCCTGGCAAACTCCATCGTATTTCATACCAGTAACTATGTCCTCAAACTTGTCAATGTGATCCATAGGCTGCTCTGATTGAAGACCATGAAAAGCAATCTGCCTCATCAGTTGGTAGTAGATAGTTTTTACCTCAAAATCATTCCTCTCGAAAGCAGGAAGCACTAGAGCTGCTCGGTTTGCATGAAACTCATCGGGTCTGTTGTAATCAGCTAATGTCCTTTCACCGACAACCATCTGGCCCAGTGGC
The DNA here is from genome assembly GCA_030180135.1 of Orychophragmus violaceus. Taxonomy (NCBI): domain Eukaryota; kingdom Viridiplantae; phylum Streptophyta; class Magnoliopsida; order Brassicales; family Brassicaceae; genus Orychophragmus; species Orychophragmus violaceus. The sequence continues at coordinate 12,352,749 of CM058235.1, read as the reverse complement.
CCAGCATCATCAGGGATCACTTGTCCCTCAGCATCAATCCTATGCCCAGCAGCATTGTAAGGATTGTTCTCTGGATCCCTCAGGATTCCATCAGCATCTGGTATCAAGATCAAGCGTTCTCGTACCATTCTCTCTCTCTTTTCTCTTCTGATTGTCCTTTCTAGACGTCCAAGTTCCTCTAGATTGAGATTAACCAAGCTCGAGTTCGGATTACTTCTAGTGTTCTGCGTTGGCATAAACTGTCTGTAATCGTCCAGCAACGATCGATGCTATCAGTGCAACGATCGATTCAATCTCAAATCGCTCAGTGACGATCGATGCAAAGGGTGCAACGATCGACGCAATGCGAAATTCGTACCTGCGACAGAGAGAAACAGAGAAAAGTCAGCAAAATAAAATAAAATAAATAAAATAAAATAAAAAACGAAAAACAAAAACGAAAAACGAAAAATTTCTAGTAAAACCCTAAGTTCGGTCCTATCGAAGACTCAAAGAGTCCCCGGCAACGGCGCCAAAAACTTGATAGGTCAAGAATTAATCCCTATACTAAACTGCAAGTGAACAGCAATGTCAAAGTAGTATATAGGGTTATCGAATCCACAGGGACACTTGGTCTCAAGAGAATCAAACCGTAGGGAACGAATACTAGAAATAAGCAATGTGATTGTATTGAAAATAGTGCAAGAAAGTAAATCAGTAGCAGAGATTATTGGTTGTGAAAGCAAGTAATTAAAAGCGTCAAACCTAGAGTATTCTCAGGAAATCAGACTAGTAAACAGTTCATTCAGCAAGGATCTAATTAAGCACAGTTCTAGAACTCAAAACACAGATATAGAATTAACCAAATTCCTTTGCGATAATTCTCTAAGTCTAAGTGCAGCAAACCAAACTTCCGTTTGCGAGAACTAACAGATTAAACTAGCAATAAGTCCAAGTTTGATATGTTCACAATTATCCTAAACCAAACTTCCGTTTGCGCAAAGTTTAATTGCCCAATTTAATTAGTTCTGGTTCCTAAACCCCACTTCCGTGACGTATTTAGCAACCTAAGATCTAGATTCTAATTGATCAGGTTAGAACTAGCTTTAAGCACAATTAAATTGAAGAACAGATATAGTTTGAATCCTTAACTGAAATTGAACAAGTCTAGCAAGTCATGAAATCCTATGTGAGAAACCCTAAGTCTAACTAGGAATCTACTCAGACATAGATAATGAAAACATGATCATATGATAAGTAAATTGCATAAAAGAATAAGAGTAAAAGGGGTTCGAAATCTTCTCCAAATACAGATGATGAATCAGGTTCAGATCAGCCCCAAAAGCTCTAAAAATCCTCTGCTCTTAATTATGAAAGTATATGGTAAAAAGTATCAAGCGTCTCTAATAAAAACTCTAAAAACTCTATTATATAGGCATAATCTCGGCCAGGGGCTTCTTTGTAAATATCAGGAACTTCTGGATCAAAGTGCAATATCTTGATTCTTCTAAACCGCCGAGTTTTTTGGCCCATCTCGCTGGTGCAACGATCGTTGCTAGAGTGCAACGATCGACACCTTTCTCTGTTTCGGACAGTGAACTCTATCTCTCGGCCAATCACTCCAAAAATCTCCAAAATGCTCCATAATCTCCAATTTAGCTCCCAACCTGATTATACCTGTAAAAGACTCTAAACAAAGACAAAAGACACTAAAACACACTTATATCATGGCCTAAAACTAGTAAAAACCATGATATATCAACAAGGTCAAAGCGCACCAATTCACATGCTAGAAAGCATGATGAACTCAGGTCTAAGGACTATACTCTATAGTCGTAATGAGAACCTCTAATGACACTGATATAACTATCCTGTAGAGTTCTCACTAGCGGGTCATGTCCGATCATATGTTCACCAACATATATCTATGTGATTGACGTTGATACTCATATCAATGACTCCATGAAACTTAGTCATACGTCACCTCACATACTAGTCTTAACGGTTGTTAGTGTCCCACTTTAACAACCTACGACCAGGGACAAACATAATTTTATGTCATCTTTCACTTATAGGGTCTCATGATCAAGTCCTCAACTTGATGACCTATAAAATGAACATAAAATACTTTGGGACCATTATTTAATTATCCAATAATCAAATAATGCTGATGTCAGTATTTCATAAACATGACCATAGCATGTCTATGTGAACATCATAACTAACATAACTCCCACTAGAATCAAAACCACGTCTTCAGATATCTAATACCTACAACATCAGTGTAAAACTCGTGCTTAGGTTGTGAGAGAGAGGCTGCGGTGTTCTTGCTTGGAACCATTCCACCAAACCATACCGCCATTCATTAATAAGCACTATTCTACGGTCCCCTGCTTGGAGCCCTTCCAACAGATAGCACCGCTACACAGACAAAGAGACATAACCAGGTGGGAACCGGGAGTCGTCTTTGTCCGTCAAACTACTCTTAACAAATTCGTCACTTCCTCAGTTGAACAAGAACCTATCCTTAGTGTTCCTCAAACACTTGGGGATATTCCTTACAACTGTCCAGTGACTTTTACCGGAACATATTGGTATCTTCTCGTCATGCTTTATGCGTAAGCTACATCTAGACGATTACAAATATGGCATTCATGATGGATTCTATTGCAGAAGCATAAGGAATCACACTCATAAGTACTAGCTCAGCCAGTGTCCAAGACACTTCATCTCGCTAAGATTATTGCCATAAGACCTTTGGCGTGAAGCCATTTTGGAATCATGCATATTGGAACTGTCCAATACCTTATCAACATAAGGATTCTGACACGATCCAATTAGCCTATCCAATCTATTTCAATAAATCCTTATTCCAAGAGCTCACGTGGCTTCTCCCATGTCTATCGTTAAACTTGACTTCCGACCTAAGTAACATAAGACTTAAGCGACGGAACGTCGTTTATGAGAATAAGTATGTTATATACATACAGTGTGAGAAATGCAACTACGCTCTCATTAGTCTACTTGTAAACGCACGGTTCCTATTCGTTCCTTATCAAGTAAAAACTTTTGACCGTTTTAACAGAACGTAGATTCCAACTCCAAGATGTTTGCTTCAATCCAGAAATAGATCGGTGAAGCTAACATGCATACCTAGCAAATTTTCGGAGTTGGGGCTCACCATCGCTCCTTGAATTTCGCATGCTCGTCACTTTTCAATGATCAACAGATCACGGCAATTGGTTACGAGAAATCACTCTCGGGTTAGTGACGGATCCATTCGGATCTGCAAACTTCAGGCTCCACAGGTGTAGGTCCTACAGCTCTTTGTAGATCCAACCGCTGCTCTCCCTTAACAGTTTGAGCAGCCTCCTGTGTTTCTCGAATTTCTTCGAGCTTTACTTCTACTCCCACTGTTCTTCTTGGAAAGAAACTTTCTATCTAGAAAAACAGAGTTCCGAACAACAAAACTTTGTTCTTGGATTGGTTGCAAAAGTAATAAGCCTCGGTTTTCCTAGGAAAACCAGCGAAGCAGCACTTATCAGATTTGGGTTCAAGGTTGTCTGTTGACAACTGCTTTACATAAACCTTGCAATCCCAATTAATCAGTGAAAACATACTTGGAAAACTCTCAGTCCACATCCAATGTGGTGTCTTTCAACTGATTCTGATAGAAACCTATTTGGCGTAAATACAGACATTTCTAGAGCGTATTACTAAAAGGATAATGGAAGATTCGTGTGACTCATCATTAATCGGAGCAAATCCAATAAGCTCTGATTCATTCTCTCGGAAACACCATTCAGGTTTTCCAGGAGAGATGAGCTGTGAGACGACTTCACACTCACTTAGATGATCACTCAATTCTTGACTCAAGTATTCTCCTCCGTGATCTAATCGAGGATCATAAATACTTCTGTCATATCGGTTCTATACTTCATTCTGGAACTCCTTTGACCATTTCAAAGGATTCCGACTCGTGTCTCATCAAATGAACACATCCATACTTACTGAAGTCATCAATAAAGGTAATGAAGTACTGAAGATTTCCTCTGGCACTAATGCTCATCGGGCCACATACATCAATATGAGCAAGGCCCAATAAGCCTTTGGCCCTTTTCTTTAGCTCTGCTAAAGAAGCCTTAGTCATTTGGCCCAGTAAGCAGAATTCATATCTCATATGATTTATAATCAAATGAGCCCAAAAGCCCATAACTATGGAACTTCTGAATTCGCTTCACTCTATGTGGTTGAAATGACTATGCTATGGAAAAATTGAGTTCGAGTCATCAGACTTAAACCGTTTGGTATCTATGTTATATACATGCATGCATTGGTTTAAGATATAAAACCTATTTGCAAAAAGGGGGTGCTACCATGGAATATTTCATCAGGATCAAAAGAGCAAAACTTGTCTTTTATCAAAATGAAAAACATCCAAATTCTTACAAGAAAATGAAAGACATCTCTGCTTGAAGCAGGTACATAGCAGCAATTACTTAATTCAAAAACCAAGCTTGAAAGGCTCCTACAAGTGGAGAATTTCTACGGCTAATGCAGCAACCATTGCTCTATTCCAGACGCGTAGTTCCACTTGTCCTTTCTTCAACGTTCTACTGTTGTTTAGGCCCTGCATAATTCAAAAATATCAGTACCACAACCAGTATCCAATACCTACGTAGAACTTGAAGTAATAACACAATACCTGAAGAAGAAGTTCCGTACATCTCCTTCATCTCTTGTGAATCTTCCAAGAATTTAATGCAATTTCTCTTCCAATGCCCAAGCTCTTCACAGTAGCAGCACTTACCAACATCAGATGGGCCGGACTTGGGCTTATAAGATGACACATGCTTATCCTGATTCCAAATTTGGATGACCTTGCCTCCACCCTTGTCTTTGCAAGATTTCTAAAACCTTTTACCCTTTATGATGTTATGCTCAGCTGTTTTGAGCATGCCATGCAGCTCAGTCAACGTCTTTGTCAAGCCATTCTTGATATAGTTCTTGATGAACTTATCATAACTTGACGGCAGCGACTGCAGAATGATCTCAGTAGCCAACTCTAGGCTAACAGGACAATCCAGTTTCCCCAGGTTATCAATGTAACCCATCATTTTAATGACATGAGGACTCACTGGAGCATCCTTTGGTAGCTTGCACCCAATGAGAGACTTAACCATCTGGTATCTCTCAACTCGTGCCTGATCCTGAAACATCAGTTTCAGGCTGGTGATCATCTCGATTGGTGACTCCATGTTCTCGTGTTGACTCTTTAAGTCCGAGTTCATGGTAGCCAACATCAGACCACACACATCTACCACATCAATATAATGCTTATTCCAAGCATCATATACTGCATGCGAGGCATTGGTCCCAAGCCTCTCGGGGAGAGCTTTCTCAAGGACATAGTCCTTACTCTCTTGCTTGAGAATAAATCTCAAGTTCCGATACCAATCCAGGAAATTTGATCCATTTAACTTGTCCTTCTCAAGGACGGATCGCAACGAGAAAGTAGTTTTATACATAGGCTGAAATCTAAGAAAAGAAAATTTTAGTTATGAAGTTCAGGAAATGAGAAATCTTATCCAATAAGAAAACTCGCATTACATTCATACAATGTTTCCTCTATGAATATAATGATCCAAGACCCATACTTCACCAAAATCTGAGTGGACGACTCGCCATCACCCAAAATTTAGTTATCTAGGTAAGCAAATCATTGCTAATTGTACCCATTACAACTTTTGGTCGCAAATAGGACAATCCATGTCTCATCCACTCTGACGTCTCTGGGCCCAGAACTTCTGATAGCCCAGTCAAGTAAACCAATCTCTTTCGTCTTGTGATCATTGACAGTCACACAACAAGTCTATCAATGATCACCTGCCTTACTCATGTAATTGTGGATACCAAGGACTCAAAGACTATCCAACAACGAAACAAGTCTTGACAGTAGACAAGATTGGGCAAGACATCAAGGTCACTTGATATTTAGTTGAGGAAACGAAACTCTAAGAGGTTAGTAAATCAATCTCTCAGGTCATGTAATTGTTGATGTCAAGCACTGCAAGTCCATCAACACAACTACCTGCCTTACTCATGTAATTGTGGACACCAAGCTCTTGGCAAGACTATCACAACAACGAAATGAGTATTGACAATTGACTATATTGAAAACTAATCTTTAATCTAATACACATCCAATGTGTATTCAATGGGTTCAGAACATGTTTAACTTCTAATTTTAATTGAGTTTTAATTGTTCTAATAAGTGGGTTAGGTCGAGTTTGGTTTTTGCAAATTCAAGGTTCAATAACCAGAATTGTGAGCATTGTGCCGATCGACACAGACCATGTATGTCGATCGATACCACAAAACAAACCGAACTACAATAACCGGTTAATCACTGGTCAATCCAATTGAACCGAAATTAACCGGTCAAACCGGTTTAACCAATTGCGATACCGGTCAAATCCAATTCAACCGGTTCATCCAATTGAAGCGATTCAACCAGTTTTAACTAATCGCGATAACCGGTCCAATCCAATTGAACCGACTTATCCAATCAAACTGATCTCAACCAATCAAATCGGTTTATACTAATTGAGATAACTAGTTCAATCCAATTGAATTAATTCATCTAATTTTAAACCGATCTGATCTACCTTAACCAAGCATGATAACCAGTTCAATCCAATTGAACTGATCAACCAATCGCAAGGCCTGTGTCGACCAACACTCAACCTGTGTTGATCGACACAGTAGGGCATTAGGGAATTCTCGATCCTTTGATCGAACCCTAAATTTTAATTAGGTTTTTCTTCATGTGTCGATCGACACCAGCTTGGTGTCGGTCGACACTTCGCGAAAAACCCTAGCCGCCGATTTCAAATAAACTTAATTCATTACGATTTTCTACGCTGCATCGACCGACACACTTTCTGTGTCGATCGACACAAGACGAAAAAATTCAGAATTCGTTTTCATCAAAATCGATCTAAGATGTTCTTTTCATACAAATCATATGAGCGAATTTAATTCATCAAATTCAATCAAGCAGGTTCGATTCAATGGAAAACCCTAAGGCTCTGATACCACTGATGGAACTTAAGCCATTCTATCATCAGATCGAATCCTAACTAGTTCCAGATAGCCTAGGATCTAGGGTTTAGATAATTGAATCATTAGGAAAGATCTCGTGTTTACCTGGAGTTTTGCAGCGGAATGATGAACAGGTAATTGAGATCAAGAGCGCCTCAGATGCTGCGCCTCTACTGCAGTCCACACACACACAAGCTGGGATCCGCCGGGATGCTAATGCCAGAAATCGGATCTCCTGGGAAACCTGTGTTTAGAGAGGTGGCTGCCAAAATCAACGACTAGGGTTCCAGGTCGTTCATATAAACCTATATATAGACCTGGAATGACTAAACCGATCATTGGACTAATTCCAATTCGTTTAAGTCATCAAATCGAAACATCAGTTTTGAAACCCGGCCTGTGTCGATCGACACACCTCTTAAAACTCGATATCAATGTGTATCCAATACACATTGACCAGACCATATGCCAATGATCAATCCCATACAAAGTGTATCCAGCTTGCTTAGGTGTGTGACCCTGTAGGTTCACATAATACTAGTAATTAGTTATAACTCATTTGTCATAAGCGGCTTCTAGCAAAACATTATGACCACCTAGTATCACATGAATTGTCCGATCTCGACTATACAACTATCATGCAGAGTGAGTACAATATGATTTCAGGACATAATTGATAGGTTCTAAGTTTTACCCTATTCTAAACTGCAAGTGAACAGCAATGTCAAAGTAGTATATAGGGCTATCGAATCCACAGGGACACTTGGTCTCAATAGAAACAGAAACGTAGAGATTAAACTAGAAATAAGCAGATGGTGAAGTAAATAAATTGCGAAGCAAGAAAGTAAACAGTAGCAGAGATTAACGGTTGAGAAGCAATAAACTAAAAGCGTCAAGCCTAGGGTATTCTCAGGAAATCAGACAAGCAGTCAGTTCATTCAGCAAGGATCTAATTAAGCACAATTCTAGAACTCAAAACACAGATATAGAATTAACCAAATTCATTTGCGATAATTCTCTAAGCCTAAGTGCAGCAAACCAAACTTTCGTTTGCGAGAACTAACAGATTAAACTAGCATTAATCCCAAGTTTGATATGTTCACAATTATCCTAAACCAAACTTCTATTTGCGCAAAGTTTAATTGCCCAATTTAATTAGTTCAGATTCCTAAACCCCACTTCCGTGACGTATTTAGCAACCTAAGATCTAGATTCTAATTGATCAGGTTAGAACTAGCTTTAAGCACAATTAAATTGAAGAACAGATATAGTTATGAATCCTTAACTGAATTTGAACAAGTCTAGCAAGTCATGAAATCCTATGTGAGAAACCCTAAACTCAACTATGGATCTACTCAGACATGATTAATGAAAACATAATCAAAGAAATAATAGATTGCATATAAGAAATTAAATAGATAAAGGGGTTCGAAATCTTCTCCAAAATAAGTGAATACAGGAAATAGATCAGCCCCAAAAGCTCTAGAAATCTCTTAGCTATTAGTATCAAAGCGTAATTTAAAGCGTAGGTAAAATAAACACCAAAAACTAGTATATATATGCATAATCTCGGATGGGGCTTCTGTGTAAATACTGGAACTATTCTGGGCCTCTTTGCAAATCTTCATAACTTGTTAAACCGACGCGTACGGCCCATCTCGCTAGTGTGTCGACCGATGCACAATGTGTGTCGGTCGATGCATGATCAATAAATCGGACAGTGAGTAAATCTCTCGGCCAAAACGTCCCAAAAGTCCCAAAATGCTCCAAATATCTCCAATTAGCTCCAAACCTGATTAAACCTGTAAAAGACTCTAAACAAAGACAAAAGACACTAAAACACAACTATATCATGGTCTAAAATGGGTAAAAACCATGATATATCAATAATCCCAACAACTCAGATATCTCAAGGGCTCTCAAGGACAAGGCATTTGGATGGGTAAGAATGACAACACTGAGATTGTTGGGTATTGTGATGCAGATTGGACTGGTGATAAGAGTGATAGGAGATCCACAACCGGTTATTGCACCTTTATTGGAGGAAACTTAGTGACTTGGAAGACCAAGAAGCAGAAGGTTGTTTCCTGCTCAAGTGTTGAAGCTGAGTATAGAGCAATGAGAAAACTCACAAACGAGTTAACATGGCTGAAGGCTCCCCTTAAAGACTTTGGCATTGAGCAATCAAGTCCCATTACCTTCCATTGTGACAATCAGGCTGCAATTCATATAGCCACAAACTCGGTGTTCCATGAAAGGACTAAACACATAGATATTGATTGTCACAAGGTCAGGGAGAAGATTGAAGATGGAACTATCTTGCCCTGCTATACAAGAAGTGAATATCAGTTAGCAGACATCTTCACCAGAGCTGCAAGTTTCAAGGTTTTCGATCACATATTTAGCAAGCTAGGACTTGTATCCATTCATGATTAGAACTCTCCTGATTCATGAGCAGCATACTCTTTTTCCTTTGATGAGGTTTTGTCCCAAGTGGTTTTCCATATCAAGGTTTTTAATAAGGTGTTGTCATGATCATTCCAAGCTTAGCATTTAGGGTGATTCCAAATTCTATACTTGAGGGGGAGTATTGATCATGAGATATATATATTGAGATGAAGTTCTAATGATCAGAGATGGATAGCTTAAAGACTATCAGTCCACATGGATGCTATGAGGAGTAACCGATCTGTCCATGAAGAATTCGTGGATAGTATCCAAAAATGAACAGTAAAAACAGTCTTGTCACTTCAAGATATTTTAGATTAGCTTCTCTTGTAAGCTAAATTAGTCTAAGAGCTCTCCTCTATATTGTAACCTCTGATTTTGAATTTTAAATCTAAGGAGACTTATTCTTATCTCCAACTCTCTCTCTAATCTCTCTCTTGTTCTTTTTCTCTCAAACTCTCTCTAATCTTCTTCTCTTAGGCTTTGTTGATTCTACAAATATCTATCTTTATTCTCTTAAATTTTAACACTTAACTCTCGATTATCCATATTGGTGGCTCCAGACCAATATTGGACGGTCTAACTCGAGCATTCCGTGCTAGAATGTATGCTATCAAATTACGTGTGCGAGATATATGCCTGGAGTCAAGTGCCGTGAAGAAGTGCATCCAAGACAAAAAACAAAGGGTAAGCCACTCCTCAAACAAAAACACAAGAAATGAAAGTTCTAGGGGCTGCAAGAGAATGTTAGTAACAAATTCCTAATTGAGTCACAAGAGTTACTAAATTTTTTTTTTTTTTTTGTATCTGCAGATGGTGTTATAGGGATAGGCATCACTGCTTCAGCCAGAGGAGCCGTAGGTCTCAAAAGAAACGTCTTTTCCAACTGATATCAGATAGAAAGGTATGGTTCTAGTTGATCCAAAACCAAGTCATGTTTTCTCTTTGCCGTTATATCATAATTATTTGTTGTTGCTATGTTTTCTCATGGTTGAAATAGAGACCGAATGCTTCACAAACGTATTTAAAAGTTTCAGGAAAATGAAAATATTATTTTCTTTTGAAAAGTTGATGAGAGTAGAAACACAAAAGTGTTTAGCAAGAATTATATTAGACTCTCATAAGAATAAAGTACAATAGGGATATACTTATATAGTAGTAGAATTAACATAATTCCTAAACTAATAAGGAATATAATATATTAGAGATAATGGTAAATTTTCTATTCTTGGATATTCATCTTGATCCTTCCGGATTCTTCTCAATCTTTCTTGATACGGTCGATCTTATCTCGATCTCCCAATACCCTCCTGCAAGCTCATACGTGGTAACACGTATGGGATTGGAGAAATCTTCAAAATATCGGCAATATACCCTGCCGTCAGGTCATCAAATCGACGTTTATACTCGGTCGTAGAGTTCTTCAACGACGTTTATACCTGGTCGTAGGGTTCTTAAGAGACATTTATACCCGGTCGTAGGGTCAAATCGGCTGTAGTACCAAACCGTCAGGTTAAATCGACGTTTATACCCGATCGTAGGGTTTTTTAAGTAATAAGGGACAAAATTCGCGATTGCAATGTCCAGAGATAATTCGCGATTGCGAAGTAGAAAAACAACTCACGAGGGTGAGAAGTCGAATTAAAAGGATGTTATTCGCGAGGGCGAAAAAACATCAAAATTGAACGAATCAAACTATAGATTCATGTTCATAATCAAAATCTTTTTTTTTAGGAAGTAGTAGAAAACCAATCACATATCCCTTGGCTTCATCTTCATTCTTAAACGTCACTATGCCTTAGTGAAGATTCAACAGATACGACAAAGCTCTTTGTCTATCTTTTAATTTAATAGGAAACTTTTTTTTTCATGAAGGAGTCGATGAAACAAGAAAGCGAATCGTATTTTTTTTTTTAAATCGTGAAACAAAGAACGAATAGAAACTGTTTTTTTTTTTGAAAATCCAAAACCAAAAAATTAGAAACGGAAGCATTATTGATCTCGAAGAATCGTCTGCTTTCCAAAACCCAAGAAAAAAAAAATAGATGCAGAAGCATTAGTTTTGATCCCTAGAGATCGTCTGCTCTGATACCATGAAAATTTGATGAGAGTAGAAACACAAAAATATTTAGCAAGAATTATATTAGACTCTCATAAGAATAAAGTACAATAGGGATAGACTTATATAGTAGTAGAATTAACATAATTCCTAAACTAATAAGAAATATAATATATTAGAGATAATGGTAAATTTCCTATTCTTGGATATTCATCTTGATCCTTCCGGATTCTTCTCAATCTTTCTTGATACGGTCGATCTTATCTCGATCTCCCAATATCTCTCTTTGACTCTCTCGCTTTTATATTTATGTGGTGGATGACTTGTAAAATAGAGACTCAATTGCAAATTTGTTATTTTCTTTTATAGGTATGAAGAATTGAGCAGCAATTCCACACTACAAGAAAACAAGCCTTAAACCGACGGAATTTCCGACAGAAAATTTGCCGTCGGAAATTCCGACGGATTTTCGACGACGTATCGACGGATTGGAAGTCGTCGGTTTTGCGTCGGTAATTTCCGACGGGAAACAATTTCGTCGGAAAATTTCCGACGGTAATCCGACGGTATCGTATATCCGTCGGAAAAGTCCGACAGATTTCCGAGGGATAGTTTGATTTAGGGTTTAGGGTTACAAACCCTAAACTTGGTTCTTTGTAAAACTCCGGGGTGATTAGTGGTAGGGTTTTAGTGAGTGAAGATCAACATTCTATATCACTTAAAAATTGTTTTACACATTCTCGGAAATACGAAGTACCATCGTCGAATTCACTTCTTAGTAGACAATGTCATGTGTCGATATGTTGAACGGATCTCTTGTTTGATTTACGGAAATCTAATTTTGTATTATATAAGTCATACGATCCTAAATATTGTATCTTAAATGTATTATTTAACTTTTAAGCTTTCGTAATCCCGGAACCCTAAACCCTAAACATACCCTAAACCTATTTCCTCAGAAATCCGTCGGAAACCAGTTTATAAAATTGAATATATATGTTTCCTAATTTATAAAAATCCTATACTAAATTATAAAAATCCTATACTAAATTTTGTGTTTAATGTATGTTTAATGTAAAATATTTTATTTAAAATATTATGTTTTTATGTTATGTAATATGAATTATGAAATAATGTATTGGTTTAATATTTTTATTTTAATTAATTTGTTTCTTAAAATGGTATGTTTTAAGTTATGAAACTATAAAATATTCAATAATCAAATAGATATATATATATATATACTTGAGATGTAAACAATTAACACACTTAGCACATTGGTTCGAGTTTCAATCCATCTTACTTTACACCCATGTTCGAATCCTGGGTGTGTTTTTTCTAATATATTTTACGACGGATTTCCGACGGATAATTGAGATCCATCGGAAATCTGTCGGTTATTGAACCGCTAAAATTTTAACCCAAAATTTTATAATACCGCCTTCTAATTTTAGAAACCGACGGATTTCCGACGGATCTTAATTATCCGTCGGAAATCCTTCGGAAAACTTAAATATCTTTTCACCGACTCATCTTCCTCCTCATTTCTTCGACAGCTCTCTCTCTCTCTCTCTACTTCTTTTTCTCCGACTTCTCTCTTCGTTGCACGCACGATTATATAATTTTTTAGATTATAAAACGTTTTAACTATTTTATAAAAACATTAGATATTTTTTTTTATAAAAACGAATTTATGATTTTTTTAGATTAAAAAAAACAATTTTAGTATTTTTAAAAAAAAATTAGATAATTTTCTCTTTATAAAAAACTTTTTCATAAATTTTTAACATATTAAAAAGTTTTTATTTATAAATGAAAACGAGTTTATATTTTTTCAGATTTATAAAACTGTTTTTTTGAAATTATTAATATTGTAATAAAAGTTTATATAAAATTATGATTTATATAAATGTTTTTATAACGGTTTTGCTTGACTCTAAGTGTTTTTTACGTGACGTAGGAATGACTACGGAGAGTTCAAAGCTTTCTTGTCCGGTACCGGCCAGGACTGTGGACCTCTTCCGGGTGAGCCGTCTCAGCCTCCTCAAGCACGGTCGGCACCTCCACGGCGAGCTCGATCGACTCAACTTAGACCGTCCCAATCTGTATCGTCGACTCGGTTGCAAGAGGAAAGGACGGAAAATGAAAGAAAGATGGTGGAGATGCAAGATCGAATCATGTACTTCATCCGGTTTGGCGGACCTGCTCCAGGAGGAGGATCGGGCGGGACAACTCAAGTGATGGAACCGAGAGTGGGAACAGGAGCTTCGGAAACGGGGACAGGGACGAGGACGGGGACGGGTTCGGTACAGGAGACGGGAACGGGATTGGGACCCGATGGGAAACCCAATGTTATGTAGTTGAAATAAATACTTTTAATAAATTTAATAAAATATTTATAAAATATTTTGTATATAAAATATTAAATTTTAATATATATATATATAATAATAAATTTTAAATACTTTAATATATATAATAATTAAAAAAAAAAAAATTTTAAGAACTGTCGGTAACTAGCTGTCGGTTTACCGTCGGTAAATAACCGTCGGTTAACCATCGGTAACTAGCCGTCGGTAAACCATCGGTTTATTGTCTGTCGATAACCCGTCGGAAAATAGTTTGTCGGAAATCCGTCGGAAATAACCGACGGACTTGTTCCGTCGAAATTCCGTCGGTAAACGGTGTTCCGACGATTATGGCCGTCGGTAATCGCGCGTTTTCTTGTAGTGCCAGTGTTGAATACATTGCTGGAGGTATTTTGATCATCGTTCTTTGATCGATAATGTTGTTGTAGATCCCTTTAAAATCGTATATTACGTTAAATATTTTGATCTCTTTAATTTAAATCCTTTCGCAGGTGCTACTCAGAACTCAATCAAAGTGGCTCAGATATATTCTCTTGCCTTTATTTTATTTTGGATAAAGGTAAAAATGCTAAATACCAACATTGCTAAATCAAAAGTGTTTTGATTTTTATGCAGTGGATGCTTCAAATTCTAGGAGCAACCAATTACATGAGATCAGTGGCGGATCTAGAAGAATTTTTAGTCGGAGGCATTATCATAAAATTTTAATTAGTCGGAGCATTATCATAAAATTTGAGATAATCAAAGAGAATTACCATATAATTACTTAAAGAAAATATAAAATTAGTCGGGGGCACGTGACCCCGTTGGACGTCACCTACGTCCGCCCCTGCATGAGATCCAAAGGAAAAGTACGGAGAGTTAGTGAAGAAAGATTTAGATAGTTTTGATAATGTTCTTTGTGTAAACATGTTTTAGTTTATTAATAAAATTATTTCAAATATAATTTTTTAAATAAATCCAATTGATACAAATATATATATATATATATATATATATATAATAACAATAATTTAATACAGTTTGATTCGGCTCGGCTACAAAAATGTATAACATTACATAAACGCTATTATATGATCTACAACGAATGTTGTTATAGGTTGAACCAACCATGACAAGTTAAAATTAACGCTATTATAGAGTGACGATATAATAGCACAGACAAAAACGCTATCAGATATGACCGACCTATTATAGCTGAGGCAGATATAACCATTTCAAAAACAGTATCAATCACTTATAACATATAATAACATTTATGGTGAGCTAAGAATAACCATTTTTGTAGTGTGGAGGACATATTTATACTTTGCAAAATACAAAATATCTAAAATATTTTAATCCTAAATCTAGAGAATTTTATAGCAATATCTAGACTTTATATTACAAAATACATAGAATTTATTCTCTAAAACTCTTTAGAACATTTTTACGAGGTGGAGTGATTAGATATTTTCTAGAGAAATATTTAGAACTTGGATCAAGATTTTGGGTTAAGCCCAAATATTATTTAGATCATAGATCTAATAATTAACTTTGATCCAAATAAAATTTATATTTCAACAATATATATTAAAATTTACATTGAGTCTTAAAATTAGGGTTTTGTAAGTTGTCTGCGGAGATGGCAGATAACGAGGAATCATCGGTACCACCGTCACTGATTACACTGATTACATCACTTCCGGACGACATCTTCGTTGACATATTAGCATGTGTACCAAGATGCGACTATCCAATTCTCTCCCTCGTTTCTAAGCATTTCCGATCACTTGTTCTGTCCCCTGAGATATACGCGAGACAATCTCTGTTGAGATATTCGCTTACCTTTATTTTGGATAAAGGTAAAAATACTAAATACCACCATTACTAACTCAAAAGTGTTTTGATTTTCTGCAGTGGATGCTTCAAATTCCAGGAACAACCAGTTATGTGGGATCCAAAGGAAAAGTACGGAGAGTAAATGAAAAAAAGATTTAGATAGTTTTGTTAATTTTCTTTGTGTAAACATGTTTTAGTTTATTAATAAAATTATTTCAAATATAATTTTTAAATAAATACAATTGATACAAAAAAATATACAATAATTTAATACGGCTTAGTTCGACTCGGCTATAAAATGTATAATATTACATAAACGCTATTACATGATCTACAACGAATGGTGTTATAGGTTGAACCAACCATGACAAGTTAAAATTAAGTTACTATAGCTTCCGAAATATAAAATACTAGTATGATTTGGTGCGAGCACAACCATTAATAAATAATTTTTAAAAATCACCAATTCAATATTAATTATAATTTTACATAATATAAACATTATTATATTTAATTTCTTATTTTTATAGTATATATATATATATATATTTATTTAAAATTAATAGCAACAAAATAAATTATTATCTAAATTATATATATACATATCTAAATTTATTCTGTAAGCATATTTTATATTAATTATAATAAATTAAAATTATATATATGTATAAAAATTAATATACATATTAATTATCATTTAAATTTATCTAGATTCGAAACTTATATAATTAATATGATTTTTTATATAAATATTATTATTTACAACAATCATATTTATCAATAATTAAATCTACAACTTAAAAAGTATTTGCATATTTATCATCTTATTTTTTTATTAGATTGTAATTATCTCTAAAATAAAATAAAATAAAATTATCAATATTAGGTAAGGCTAACATAATAATTAACTTAATTTCATTAATGTCAAATCAGTAATCAACTATTTTGAGAGTGAATATAAAGCCAAAAGCACTTTTCAATTAATATAAAGATCTATAATATTTTAATGAATTTTATCACAATATCTAGAATTTTATATTACAAAATACAAAGATATTTATTGTTTAAAACTCTATAAAACATTTTTAGGAGGCTGATTGATTAGATATTTTCTAGAGAAATATCTAGAACTTGGATCAATAATATTTAGGGTTAAATAATTAACTTTGATCCAAATAAAGTTTATATTTCAACAATATATATATTAAAATTTACATTGAGTCTTAAAATTAGGGTTTTGTGAGTTGTCTGGGAGATGGCAGATAAGGAGGAATCATCGGAACCACCGTCTCTGATTACGTCACTTCCAGACGAAATCGTAGTTGACATATTAGCGCGGGTACCAAGATGCGAATATCCAACTCTCTCCCTCGTTTCTAAGCACTTCCGATCACTCGTTGTGTCCCCTGAGATATACGAGAGAAGATCTCTGTTGAGCTGCACCAAAAGCTGTCTATATGTTTTACTCTGTCGAGGCGGAACCCCTAAAGACCAGTGGTATATTCTTCGCCGGGAAGCCAACGGCAATCACCGTTTGGTCCTTATCCCTTCACTTTCAGATTTGCCTGCCTGTGAAAGCTTTGTGGCGGTGGGTTCGAAGATATATGTTTTTGGTGAGATGGATACGGTAACGTCATCAAGTGCATATTGCATCGATTGTAGATCTCACACAGTGCAACCCCTCCCCAACATGCCTATACCCATGGGTGATACAGATTGTGAGTTTATTAACGATAAAATATACGTATTTGGTCACTGCAATGTGAAGCGAATGGTGATTGTTGTGTTCAATACAAAAACACAAATGTGGGAGCCTGGTTTAATAAAGCCGGACATTGAGCCAGCTGAGGAGTGGCAGCCTAATGTGGTGGTGATGGCTGACAAGATTTACATGAAGTATTTTCTGAATAGCTTTGTTTACGTGCCAAAGGAAAGTAAATGGGAAACGGACGAGGTGCTGAATTCTAAGGAATGGGATTATGATCCGTGCGTGGTTGATGACGTCTTGTACTACTACGATTATCATGAGAACTGTTTAAGAACTTATGATCCAAAGCAGAGGTGTTGGGGAGTGGTGAGAGGTTTAGAAGAGTTTTTGGCTGAGATAAGGCGTCATCTTTGGTGGAACACTATGCGTTGGGTACCTTGCGGTCGGAAACTGGCTTTGTATTTTCGTAAAAAAGAAGAAGAACCGTGGAATATTACAACAACAGAGAAGATTTGGTGTGCAGAGATTTCGCTGGAAAGACATCAAGTAGGGGAGACTTGGGGTAATGTTGATCGGTGCGATCAGCTTATATTTCCTGGGAAATTTAAATTTACGATACCTCTACATGTTATGGTTTGATGCATGAACTCTCTCCTTCATATATATATATATATATATATATATATATATAACTTGTCTTATGTTTTTGTTTTTATTTATTTAAATCTTATGTTCAGCTTCACCCAAATGTCTAGATGATTTTTCTTTTTATTAACCAAATCGTTTCTTGGTCTTTTTTATGGTTTCTGAAATCCTCCTTCAATGCTATTTCAGGAGATACATATTTATAAATTTTAATTCTTGCTCTTTAGTAGTAGGATCAATCTAACTAAATCAACATCTACTTGTAAAGGTGTATTGATGTTTGTGATAGTATCCAAAATGAACAGAAAGGTCCAGTGCTCAAGAAAGCTAGTACAAGGCCAATCTCTAGAACAATTTTCGGATATATAAAGTATATCAGACACAACCTGGTCTCCTTGCAAACAAAAACCACGAAAGTCATTGCTTTTGCTCAAGCCAATTAATTTGAATGTCTTTACGTGTTCATTATTGTGGTTTGGAAGCATTGTGGCGTGATATGGTTGATAAAAAGAAAACAAAAAGATATGGTTGACAAAAATATTAATTTTCCAACAGTATTTAGTAGACAAAAGGTAACAGAAAGACTTAGACGCAAGGATAAAGGATCATTAATCACCCATCAGGTCATTGGGGATAGGCATTAGAGGTGTGATGACATTGAATCCAGTTCCAGTCACTCCTGATATGGACTCAAATAGATAAGACTTTTTTCTCTCGTGTTACACACCATTGCAACCTACCCGTCTAAATTCTAAGGAGTCCAGATTCTTGTCAGGAGGATGTTCTGTATATAGCTTCATTGGTTCCATGTTCAACCCTTGTTGGTATTCCTGCGTTAACAAGAAATAAATAAAGGTTTAGAGTCAGCCTAAAGCATAAAAAATAATGGTAATGTATCATCTTCAGCAAACATTTAGCAGAGAAAAGGAAAGAAACCAGGAGACAAAAAAAAAAAAAAAAAAAAAAGAGAAAACATGACATGGCCAAGGCATTATTACCGGTCTAATAAACGAATTCTCACTGGTGGATCTGAGGCTTGATTTATCTTAACTAAATAATCTACATGGCTGTGCACATGGACTACATTGTCTCTATAGTGTTGTTAGGAATTATAAATGACTTGTAGTCTCTGCCAAGTAAAGTAAACGGACGGTTTTCAGTTTTCACACAAACAACCAATCTACACCTAGAACAAGGGAGCACAAACCTTCAGGTCGATGAACTTCCACATTCTCCTGAATAGAACCACCACACTCCGAGAACCAGAAGCTCACCTAGAAGGGAAGCCAAGAGCTCCACACACCACTGGAAAAGGTACGGAGCCGTCACTAGAGGACTCCAACCAACCAACACCGCCGAGGAAATAGCACCACCACTGCAAGATCTGTAAAGCAGAGAGGTCGCCAATAAGGAAAACAAAGAGAACTCAGAAGTTTTAACAGTCCGCCCACCAAAGAAGCAACGAAACCTCACGATCGTCTTCTGCAATATGCCTTGAAATTCGAGTCTGGGAGAAGATATTTTTATAATGGAATGGTTACAAAAAAATTATACAACAAGATACATGAAGAATCTAACTCTCGATTATCCACATTGGTGGCTGTGGACTAACATTAACACTTTTGGATGGTCTAACTCGAGCACTCCTTGTTAGTTGTCTGCTATCAAATTATGTGTACGAAATATATGATTGAGTTCGAATGTCATAAAATACTTCTTTATTCGTTTGAACTCATTTAAGTGGATGGAAAAAGTTTATATTTCTTCTGGTTCAAACACTATTTTAACCAATTCTGAACGTCCGTTGCAAATGTAATATGAGATTGTTGGAAAAAACTTCATGCATTCTATGGTCCGTAGTAGAGCTTCGAATTTCGCATGAAGAATGGACATAATTGTCCTAATATTCATTGATCTCATTATAATATTTGCACCTTTCTCATACCACCCTTGTTCTGAAAAAGCTCTCCCTCCTTAATTGATCCGTCCACATAACACCATTGACCATGTTGAACCAAATCTCTTCTGCAATTCAGTGCATGTTCCTCCTAGATTTTCATAAGGTTCTTTTACCTCTAAGTAATTGTGTGTTCCCCCAGGTTGCCGATTCTATTTCACCATCCTTATAAAATCTAAATGAATTCTATCAATAAACCATATTGTTCCTAATTTTCTAAATATACCATAATATCCAAAGATAGTGTGATTATTTGTGGTGTCTCATAGTAGTCTCCAAAACATATAATCTATGTTTGTGTAGATGGATGATGTAGGAAAGGATTTCGGGTTTGTTGGAATTTGTGAAAGCTCCCACCTTTCAGATGAACATAAATCATCCGAGTCAAGTAGATTGAAAGGAACTTTGTCTTCTTTTCTAGTGACATCGCAAGCATAGCTTTGTCTATAGCCGCAAACATTGTGAGATGAATCCTTTTACTGCCGAAGAGAACCGTCGCAATGAAAGAGAATCGAATAGCAAGGAAGAAAACTGGATATGAACCCTAGATCCCCTTGTGAATAGTTCACAAAACATGAAAAGGTTGCTTTTTCGTTAATCAAGGTGAGAATACGTGTTTTTTTTCTACACAAAAGCTCTTTCTCATAAGTAAAACACTCTAATTGGGAAAGAGAGTCCTAAGCTCACAAAAGAGAGTCATTTTTTGTTTTATTTCAGATTCATTCGCTTTTCTTTTACTTCTCAAGTAAACTTCAATGATAGATTTTTTTTTCAAAATAAATATTAACTCCAAAAAAAATTTAAGTTCCGCCAACATTCTAGGTATGATTTGACAAAGTAAACTTCTACCACATATTACTACAAAAGACTTTTACCGTAGACTTTTTCTTCAACATTTACAATTTGTTATTTAGACATATTTGTTAATATAACTTATTTGTATCAAATTTTATCTTCCATATGTGACATTTGAATGTGTTTTAGTTATTGAAAAAGTGGTATGATAAAATATTTTTTTGTAAATTTTATAATTTAAATTTAAGATGTATGAAAAAAAATATAGACTTCTCATTGAAGTATACCTTGCAGATTTCTTTGGAAGTCTTCTTCGTAAACTGCTAAATAATTAATAGATTTTTAAAGGTTAATACGGTAATTTAAACTTATATTTTATTATTTGGTCACGGCGGTGCTCAAAATAATTTTCTACCGCAAATGGTCTTCTTTTGCATTTTTTTGCAAAATGAGTCTACTTTAATTTCAAAAACA
The DNA here is from genome assembly GCA_030180135.1 of Orychophragmus violaceus. Lineage (NCBI taxonomy): Eukaryota > Viridiplantae > Streptophyta > Magnoliopsida > Brassicales > Brassicaceae > Orychophragmus > Orychophragmus violaceus. The sequence continues at coordinate 12,331,390 of CM058235.1, read as the reverse complement.
AATAATGGTTTAAAAGAGCAATTCTCCATGTATATTTGTATATTATTTCCAAAAAAAATATTATTTATTATTTTATGGAATTGTGTTATATTTTGAATCAGTCTAATTTGGTACCAGATAAATTTATTAATTTATAAAGTTTCTATTGTATTTAGATGAATCAAAAATAAATTATTTTAATATATTCAATACGTTTTATATTGTTTAATTATTTTATAATCATTTCTTTAATATGTTCTTTCCCAAATTGCAAATTTAGGGCATCTCCAATGTAAAACTCCATTTTTTACTCTAAAATGGAGTAACTCCAAAATGCAGTTGTGTTTTGCTCTAACCCTACTCCATTTTGGAGTGGAAAATGGAGTCATGAACAAACAAAAATGAGATTACTCCAAATATGGAGTAATCTCATTTTTTACTCCATTTTGCAGTTGAAAATAGAGTGGAATTGGAGCAAAATTACTGCAAAATGGAGTTTGGAGTAAGAAATGAAGTGGGGTTGGAGATGGTCTTACATTCGGTCCACTTAAGCTTTATCATATTTACACTATTATATATTGAGCCTTTTTTTTTTTTTTTTTTTAACATAAGGATTATATATTGAGCCTTAAAATTAGGGCTTTGTGTGTTTTCTCTCTACTGTTGGGGTGGCTACTGATCTGGCGGAGATGTCTTCCAAAACTAGGGTAGAGAATGAGGAATCATCAGAACCACCGTCTCTGATTACGTCACTACCCGATGACATAGTCGTTGACATATTAGCACGGGTACCAAGATGCGACTATCCAACTCTCTCCCTCGTTTCTAAGCACTTCCGATCACTCGTTGTGTCCCCTGAGATATACGAGAGAAGATCTCTGTTGAGCTGCACCGAAATCTGTCTATATGTTTTACTCTGTCGCAGCGGAACCTGTATTGACCAGTGGTATATTCTTCGCCGGGAAGCCGACTGCAATCGCCGCCTGGTCCTTATCTCTTCGCTTTCAGATTTGCCTACCGGTGAAAGCTTTGTGGCGGTGGGTTCGTGTATATATGTGTTTGGTGAGCTGTATACGACAACTTCATCGAGTGCGTATTACATCGATTGTAGATCTCACACGGTGCAACTCCTCCCCAACATGCCTATACTCATGGGTAATACAGATGCTGTCTTTATCGACGATAAAATTTACGTATTTGGACACTGCAGTATGACATCAAAGGTGATGGTTGTGTTCAATACAAGAATACAAATGTGGGAGCCTGGGTTGATAAAGCCGGACATTGAGCCAGCTGAGATGTGGGAGCCGGGTTATATGGTGGTGATGGCTGATAAGATTTACATTAGGTATTTTCAGAATAGCTTTGTTTACGTGCCAGGGGAAAGTAAATGGGAAACGGACGAGGTGCTAAATTCTAAGGAATGGGATGATAGCCCGTGCGTCGTTGATGACATATTGTACTATTACGATTGTTATGAGAACTTTTTAAGAACGTATGATCCAAGGAAAAGGTGCTGGGGAGTGGTGAAAGGTTTGGAAGAGTTCTTGGCTGATATAAGACGTCTCTATTGGTCAGACACTGCGCGTTATGGTCGGAAACTGGCTTTTAATTTTTTTAAAAGAGGAGAACTGAGAGAGAGTATTTGGTGTGCAGAGATTTCACTGGAAAGACGTGGAGGAGGGGAGATTTGGGGCAAAGTTGAGTGGTGCAATCATTTTGTGACTGGGAATTTTTACTTTACAAAATCTCTAGATATTGTTGTTTGATACCACCACTGTACTTCATATAATCTCATCTTGCTTATGAAAACATTTGGTTTCTTCAGTTTTACGTAATCGAATCGAGAGTGAACATAAAATGAGAATCATGTTCACCGAAAACTCATGTTTTGATAAGAAACATGTTCAGAAAGTGACGTGTGGGTGAAAACAACACCAGGAATTGTAACATGACAAGGAAAACATTTTTAAAAGGAGAAGTGAGATGATGAAATAGATTGGGTCTCTCCTCTATCCTCAAGTAAAAATCAGTCATCAGCCACAAGGAAAACGGTCTTCAAAAGGCAGGCAGATGCAGACAAGAGATACAAAAACAGAAATAGTTTTTTTGTTCTTTCTGATAAATTCTCACCTGAAATAGATAGAGACGAGAGGAATATCGACGTCATTGTCATCTTCATCCTCACAAGCCACCACAACATCAAGATGGTGGCGGTAAGGCGGCAACTCGACTTTAGCGATATCCCGAGCAAGATCCACCACTTTCTTGTCCATCCTCTCCTTGTGCCTCGGAAACATACTGTTGAACAGAAGACAACTTCCACAGGAGATGCTGTACGCGCTAAGGCCTTTCTCCTCCAGCCACTGCAACACCTCACGCAGAGTCGGGTTTCCTTTTAGAACCCATCTGTCCCAAACGGTCCAAGCCATGTCCCGGTGCTTCACCACCTTTGGTGGAACCGGTTCAGCCATGGAAAAGAGTGGAAGCGCCAGGTTGGCAAATGTGTTTCTGTACGCTTCCACTTTGTGTCCTCCATCAAGGACCTTGAAAAGCTCGAGGCAGACCAGACCAGTAGCCATGGCTGTTGAGGTCGCAATGGCTGGGATGATTCTCCCTGCAATGAACTTTGCTTTCAGCTTGTCCACTTCAGGTATGCTGTAGTTCCTCGCCCTCATGTTGGCAAGACCCGCTATCACGTCCATGTGATAGTTTGTATCATCATCCTACACACACATCAAGACTCAAAATGACAACACTCCTTTGCTTAACAAGATTGCTAAACGATTGGCCCAGAACGTTTCGGCATTATTAATTTCGATAGCAATAGATGAGAGAATAAGATCAGAGAATTTTTACCTTTTCGAATTGAATTGGTTTCATCCTGAAATCTGGAGACAAGTTACGCCTACACTGCTCGAGCTTAGCAATGAGGTCGTTGATGACTGCAGCGTCGTCCACCGAAGCAGTGGTTAAAGTGGTGGCTTTCTCATCTGTCACAATCTTTGCATCTTTCATTGGCTCAAAGTCTGGGACTATCACTCTGTCGACAGCTTCAGCTGCTTCCTTTGGGTTTTTGGTCCACTCAGGCACAGAGATCCCAAATGTCTCTGCTCTTAAAATAGCAGTCGCCGTAATGAAGTTAAGGAGGCTTGGGTCAGATGAGGAGTACTGGAGCGGACGTGGGAATCTTTTTGGAGCAGACCAGAATGGAGCTCCGGTACTTGTCGCAGCATCTTCAGGAAATGTGTATATCAATTGTTTGACACGGTTAACAAAGTAATCCTCAAACCTGGTCACGTAAAACAGAAACACATTAATAACTTAATAAGACTCCAGAAAGGACTTCTTACCTCCTGACAAGGTTTTTAAAATCGATTTTCTAATTTTCCTACTTATTTTCTTACTACATAATTCTGAATCAAATAAAATAAGATACTTATCTTCTCTTTCGTTCCATCATTACCACTAGACTACCCTAAACCTAAGTACGACTTGTACACATTAAGAGATGTTAGTACCTATGTCGAGCCCAGGTTAAGCAGTCTTGGAAGGTCTCACACTTCTCCTTTTCAAGGCACTCAACAATCCTCTCCAAAGTGTCCCTTGCCTGAGCATCGCCAGCACTCATCATTGAGTTAGTGTACTCAACCGGGCTAGAGAGGTATGCATTCACTTCAGCGGGAGTCTTCTCAAGCAGACCCTCAAACTCAGAGCGAGCCCAAGTTAAACAGTGATCAATGTTATGTGGAAACGAGTGCACAGTACACATGGGAGCCTGTTTCTCTGGTGGGTCCCTTGAGGCACCGTAATTTTCAGTCAAGTGTGGAATGACCATCTGTGTGTTGCACTTGGCACCAAGAGTCCCAGACTCAAGGAGAGGCTTCTGGAAATACAAGCACCTTGAATCAACATAGAGCCTCGCATTGACATTATCTAATGCATTGACGACAACAGTTAAGTTCTCCCAGAAGGCATCGTCAAATACATTCTCAGTCTCAGCACCCACACGGTTTTGCAGGGCCTCAATGTTGAACTTGGGGTTTATAGCTGCAGCAGCAGAAGCAGCAACTGTGGATTTAGCCTGTCCAATGTTCCAATCACGGAATAGAAATTGACGACTAAGGTTGCTCTTCTCGATTATATCATCATCTGTCACTGTTAGCTTCCCTTGGTTTCCACATGAAACCCCCATCAGAGCCATATTTTTCAAGAACTCGCAGCCAAGAGCACCAGATCCTACTGTGAAAACTTTAGCATCTTCGAGTTTCTGCTGGAACTTGGCCCCAAATACAGATATTTGGGCATCGTATCGGCTGTTCCTTGGTGCAACGTCACTAGAATCCAGAGGTTCAGAGGGGAGTGACTCCACTGAATCAAAGTAGAAAAACTGATAAAGAAAATAAGAAGCTCAACATCAGATCCCATGAAACGAGAAACAATATATGTGTGTCATAAAGTGTAAGCGGCTGTATCTTCACAAAACATAAACATTAGAATAAGGGAATGATACGTATTGGTTAGTGTACCTTTAACATTAGAATTTATATCTCTTCCTATAAGAAACTATTGAGGATTCCTACTTCTTTATTTACTCTTTACAAACTGCTTTTTAAGGTTTTGACAGATAGACTCATCCAAGCTAGAGAGTGCTTTGAAGCTTTTCCGGGATAAGGCCAAGGGAGACAATATAATTCTCGTGTTTTGTTTTTTGAAAATGGAGTTTTGACATTCATTTCTTGTGTTCGCAGTTATTAACTAGGCATACAAAGACTAATTATGTGTTCCCCTAGTATATGGAAAAGAAATTTTACCTGAAAGAGGGGATGGAATTTTCCAGAACAAGCTTTGACAACCTCCTGTCCAACAATACCGCCAAACATTGCAGCCATGGGACTAAGGACAGCCTTGGCTCCAAAGGAGAAGTTTCGGAGTAGCTTGTGGTCAACATTCTCCACCTTTAAATCACCCTGCCCAGTATTGATGGATGTGGCAATGGATATAAGATGCTGAGCGTCCTCTTCTGAGCCAGCAACAGGAAATCTGCCAGCTTCAGAAGTAAACCGATCAAGTGCCTGGAATGCTAAGTGGAGGAGTGGAGGCCGGTCAAACTTAGAGAAATCACTAAACAGAAAATCCCCTGGATCTTTAAGGGCTTCCCTCAATGGCTTGAAATTCAGCAACCTTGGCTGTTTCACCTGAGTGACAATACCACCCTTCACATATGTTCCATAGCCTGTTGTGTCCTCTTCGAGTGTGAATGAATATGGCCGTGCACTTTTTATCTTCCTTGGTTTCCCATCATTCAGTTCCGTCATACCTTCAACTTCAGAGAATACGACAAGGTCACCATCTTCAAATTCAAGTCTCTCATCGTCAACACAGGAAATAAATGCCTGATTCTCATTAGAGATAGACGCAATAATGCCTGCGTGTGGTTCCTCTCCATCAACATCAAGAACTGCAAATTCAGGCCCAAAATCACAAAACACGGATCCAAAAAGACCCCTGACATCAGCCTTGACAAAAGCGATAGGAGGCTGATGGCTGTGGCAATAGTCATTAAACTCAATTGCTTTGTCCAAGCTTATGTCAGAGAAAACAACAACCTGTTTCACAAGAAAGTAGACGAATTAGCCTAAAACATGCCAACAAGAACCACCTACAGAAAGGTGCACACCAATCTTATAAATCAATACGTACAAATAATAGAACCAGACTAACACCTAAGACGACAGTAACCATTTCTTTGATATAAGCAACGATTTCCCACTCCTATGTGTTATCAATTAAGTCGCAAAGTTGTCATAGCTCAAAATATAGCTAAGTATCTAACACTATACAAAAGACTCTGACCAGATAGAACCAGTGAAAAGGAAAATGAGTAAGTCTACCGACCTGAAAACCTGAAAGATGCTCTTTGGTTAAGCTTGTGGTCAAGCTAGAGACAACCACAGCATTGTTAAGATCCTGTAACTTGAGAACAGAAGCATCCGCCCTATTCTTGCCAATATCATCCTCAGAGAAAACAAAGTTGCTAGATAAGTCCCATAGCTCTACCACTCTTTCATCGTGCAGTGTCACAGACTTCACACCAGCAAGAATAAGATTCTTGGCTGAAATAACCACAAAAAAAAACAAATGAGAAAGGAAAGATAGATACATCATCGATTACAAAGTGTCAGGACTATAAACAAGAGTTCATATTTAACATCTCATGATAACATGAAAATAAATACATACCAATCTCAGCGCCAAGACCGTGCATCCCTGAGATGAGAACGTTTGAAGCAAAGAGACGCCTCATCGTCTCACGGCCGTAGACGGCGAGTTGCCTGCTGTGCAGATCTTCATCGATCTCCTGACGAATCGAATTACCAAAAGCCATGTCGCTCTGCTGGACTCCGCTGCTACTACTACCAGAAGCTACAATCGAAGACTTCTCAGACGCAGAATGAGTGATATCGATACGGCGTTTCTTAATCGGCGACGATGCTAAACCGGAACTGATGGTTTTATCGCTGTTCTCGTTAGCAAGAAATGCTTCACTAGCTCGCTTGTGAAGCATAAAGTGATGAAAGAACCTGCAGTAAACATAAGAAATCCCCATGGAAATCAAAACAAGAGAACAAACTGAAACAGCTTCAAGCATAGAGAAAGAGACTCGTGATCATAATCGAAAGCGATGAAACCTGAAATACCTAAACCCTAATTTGGAATTGATTCTTCGGAAACGAAGAGAAGCAAAACGGAAACGTACCTTTGAGGAAAACAGACGAGAGAAGATTGGAATCGAAAAGAGTGATGAGATCTGAAAACGATTTACTGAAATAACGAAAATGTTGCAAGTTCTCTCTTCTTGAGATTTATAATAGAGACGCGCTTTTGTTGGAATATGAAGGGGTGGAATCTGGAAATGTCTAAGCGACGACGTTTTTGGGTTAAGCTTTGCTCTTTCCTTCTTAACTGCGTAATTGAGACGGCAATTTTCTGAACGGCACGCGGGGTGTTCTTCACAATTTCTTGAACCGATCCGGTCCAGGTCGGTCAACTCTAATGGATCGTTCCAATGAATCTGTATATCGCAGCCGGACACGTTGTGAACCCAAAACGTGGAAATATTGGACAATCTCTTCTTTTAAAAATCACACAATTGAATAATAAAGTATGTCATAATTTCCTTTTTACAATAACTAGATATTCTACTTTTTATTTATTTAAAAGATCGGTATTCGTTAGTTACGATTGAATTATTGGAGAAATTTCCCAGCTAGTCCAAATAAGTTCTAATAAAGTTTGCTTGATTAGATGGAGAATTATTTATAGTTTATTTATTTTGTCTGAAAATATCATTTTATTTATAAAACAAATCCCATAAATCTATAAATTAAATCTAGTTAGTGCAGAAAAAAACATAAATACCAAAAAGAGAAATTAACCCAAATCTTATATAATAAAGTAAATATCTCTTAAACGGAAATTATAAAAAGTTGTCATATATCACCTAAATTTTTAATTTTTATTTTATTTTAATCTTTAACAATTAGTGTATTTTATTTATTATTTATGAAATAATTTTATATTGATAAATATTTTTCAAGATGATATATTACATTTTTATAATAACTAAGGTAAAATGTCAATAAAAATAAGTTTGAAAGATATTTTTAATATAATATAGTGATATTTTTAGAACATCTATTCTTTTAATCTTACATTTTATTGTTTTATGTTTTTTGTTTGTATGTCCCACAAAGTTTTAACTATATTTTATCTATCTTAACTTTTTCTAATAAAGAAATAGTATTTGTTCTTATTATTAGTTTTAGGTATATAATTAGATAAAGAGTATGATCTAGAAAAATAAGAATTGCATTACTTATGTTATAAGAAATTATATTTAATTTTTTCTAACCAGTCAATTATGTTTTTTACATTTTTACTTTAAAAATAAATATTATTAATATATTTAAAAGTTTAATACTAAAAATATACAATATAAGAGATAAAAAAAATTAAAAGTCAGATAATTTAAATCAAATTCGTTTAAAAGATCAGAAAACATATTACTGAATATCTTAAAACACTCAAACTAAAACTATTGTATCTTCTTTCTTTTTATAAATTACTTCACTCAATAAAAGAATATATATGTTGATATTTACAAAATATCAACAAAATTAATTAATTTAAACTATAAATAATTCATTAAAAATATTTAATAAATGTTTACATATAATATTTTTTTACATGTACATTAATCTTGCGGGGAGCAATCTTTTTTTTTTTTTTATAACGCTGGATTTATATCAAAGGCATGAAAGCCTAAAAGTTGAGAGATGCTACAACGGCAATATAAAGAGCAACAGAAAACACATGCCAGAAGGCATTGAACTGAAGAGATGAAACCATCAGGAATACAATTAGAACAAAGATCGAGTGATCCCGGTTGTTCCATTTGCGAGATGGGAAATGCAAAGCCTCCTCATGAATTAGCTATGGCATCAGCTTCAATAACTTGTTTTAGCCAACGAGGACCTTTTCTAGCGACGTATAACTGCAATTTCGGTATCTGAATGACACTTTGTGCGATAAACAATGCAGCTTTGTTACCTGTTACCAACGTATGATCTAAGGACCAGTATGAGATCCTGTTGAGAAATTTGTGGATATCATCAATCAGCCGGTGATAGACAGGAAAGAGATGCGGTTGAATCATGGCTTCTCTCGCATGAATGAAAGAGGATTCAAAGATGATCCTATCCAGCTTTAGACTGCTCACAGAATCCACAGCCCAATGAAGACTTAAGAGCTCTGCTTCCACTATTGAATTTACAGATGCAAAAGATCGACGTCCGTGAAAGATAGACTCGCCGTTGTGGTTCCGTAAAAGCCATGAGGAACCTGCATTTTTGTCCAATTCTGACCATACTGATCCAATATTGCACTTCAAGACATTGGGTATAGGTCTTCTCCATGTGGATTGATTTGTGAAAACCGGACCCTTTATGGAAGAGCTTGTAGTCAGATGGTTGTTAACTTTGAGCCAAATCTCTTCCTCTTCCATCGCTTTATTCACCACAGATGCAGGATCATAACGTGTTCTTTCAAACACAAGGGCATTCCTTGCTTTCCAAATTTGCCAAAGAATCCAAGGAAAAGCCCATCTTAGTTGTTGGGGTACCTCTGTTCTGTTACTGTTAGTGATCAGGAAATGGAGATTTAGGAAAACAGAGTTGAGCGAGAAGCCTTGAGGAGGAAGGTTAACACCTGATAACTTCCATACTTCTTTGGCGAATGAGCATTGGAACAGCGTGTGGCAAATAGTTTCAGAGCCAAGACCACAAACACCACAAGTCGTGTCCGTTACCAGCTTGCGTGAAGCCAGACGTGCCTTTACTGCTAGTGCCCCTGCAAGCATTTTCCATAGGAAGTGTTTAAGTTTTGGAGGAGCTTTGGTTTCCCATAGTTTCTTCCAGAGAGATTTTTCCAGAGGTGTTAGTCTTTCCCGTAGTGGTATTCCAGCCTCTTCCACTTCACATAACAGTTTATAGCCACTTTGAGTGTTATAGTGACCAGACGGAGTGAATCCCCATATCAGAGCATATGTTCTGTTTCTGTGTGGTTTAATATTACAGATGCGCTGCACATCCTCTTCTATAACCACTTGTCGGAGTGCAGGTAAGCTCCACTGGCCAGAGACTTCATCCATTAGGTCTGCTACTCTCAAGGTAAGGTCGACGACACCATCCTGTTTATAGTTGGGCGGTCTAGGTGTGGTATCCATAATCCAGTTCTCCATCCATACCTTAGTGTCTAGGCATGTCCCGATTGATTTGATTAGGCCTGTCCCGATTGATTTGATTAGGCCTTTTAACAGAAGCTCACGTCCATGCAGGATACTACGCCAGGCGTACGAAGGTCTGTTTCCCACTGAACATTCCAGGAACGAGTTTCTCTTGAAATATCTGTGTTTAGATAATAGAGAATCTGGCTGTTGCCAAATTCTCCAGGCTTGCTTGGCAAGAAGAGCCTGGTTGAACTTTTCCAAATCATGAAATCCCAAGCCTCCATTCTCTTTAGATTTACACAGCTTCTTCCATGCTACCCACGAGATCTTCTTTCGGTTATCGCCACTGCTCCACCAGAATTGAAGCAACACACTAGTGATTTTCTCGCAAAGGACTTTAGGCAATCTAAAACAGGACATTGCGTACACCGGCATGGCGAGACCAATAGATTTAATCAATATCTCTTTTGCACCAGTAGAGAGAGCTTTCGAGAACCAGCCATTGACCCTACCTTGGAGCTTCTCTTGAATAAAATTGAGTAAAAGGCGTTTAGAACCACTGAAACACTCGGGAAGACCGAGATAAGTGCCTTCTCCTCCTTCTTTATCAATATTTAAAACCTCCTTAACTTTCGACCTTACTGAAGCATGGACTTTTGATCCGAAGATTATGGACGATTTGGCATGGTTGATAAGTTGGCCAGAAGCATCGCCATACGTACTGAGACATCTTAGGACTTCCATAGCTTCTTGTTCTGAGGCTTCACACATCAATAAACTATCATCCGCAAACAGGAGATGATGGATCGAAGGACCTGAGGCACTGAGTTGAATACCATGTAATTTTCCAGACCGTTCAACATTCTTTAAACAGTTCACTAAAGCTTCCGCAGCCATTATGAAGATGAATGGACTAAGCGGATCTCCTTGACGGATGCCCCTCTCGGGTTTTATGTATCCATGGGTACTGCCGTTAAGCAAGACTGAGAAGGAGACCGAGTTGACGCAAGCCATTATCCATCTCACCCAAACTCTATCAAAGCCCATTTTTTCAAACAAAGTTTCCAAGAAAGACCACTCCACCCGATCATATGCTTTGGACATATCCGTCTTGATCGCCATAAAATTTTGTGATACTTTCTCATTCGTTCGAAGACCATGAACCATTTCATGGGCGATAAGTATGTTATCTGTGATCAGTCTACCGGACACAAAGGCACCTTGAGTCTCTGAAATCAGACCAGGAAGGATGACTTTCAACCTTTCACATAAGATCTTTGAGATAATCTTATATTGCACTGTATATAGGCTAATGGGTCTCATGTCCGCCATACGAGTGGGGTTTTTGATCTTGGGCAGGAGGGAGAGATGAGTATGATTCCATCCAGCTGGTAACAGAGATGAAGCGAAAAAGGATTTGATCTCATCAGTTAGAGCTGGACCTACAATGTCCCAACATTTTTGATTAAAAAAAATCCCAGTAAATCCATCTTCTCCTGGGGCACTGCTGCCTTTTACTGAGAATGCAGCTTTTTTAATCTCCTCCGGCGTGACCGAGGCAGTGAGTTGTGCATTCATTTCAGGTGTGACCTTTGCCTGAAAACCATGGAATAGAGTCTCCAGATCAAAAGGATTAGTGCTTGTGAATAAGTCCCTGTAAAACTCTACAGCTATATGACCCTTGGCACCCTCGGAGAAGTGTTCTTGGCCAGCGTCATCTAATAGCATCAACACTTTGTTGCGGCCTTTCTTGCCTTTCACGCAATTTTGAAAATACGGTGTATTAAGGTCACCTTCTCTCAACCACTGTTCTCTACTACGTTCTCGCCAGTAAATTGTTGGGAATGTCCTGAAATCTATTTGTACTTACTCTAAGTGAATGTCGTACTGTCGAAATGAGACAATCATATGACACTAGGTACTCGTAATGCTTTGCTAGAAGCCACTTATGATCAATGAGTTTAGAACTCATTGCTAGTGTTATATGATCCTACAGGGTCACACACCTAAGCAAACTGGACATTGAATGTGAGGTTGATCATTAATGTAATGATCGGATGAATGCATATTTGATATGCATTCGATGTCATCTTTTCTGGGCAGTGTCGATCGACGCACTATGTGTATCGGTCGACACGGATCGACTGTGTCGATCGACACAAAGAGTGTGTCGGTCGACACAACTCGCGGATTAGCAGATTAAATCGGTTTAATCATTAGTTAATTCCGTTGTGGTTTAAGTCGACATATATAAGATATATGGTCGACCTAAACTCGATTCCAACCTAATTGATAGCCACCAGAAACAGAAAAGAAACCTCTCTGGAGATAAGATCTCTGATAGGCACTAGCATCCTTGCTGTCCAGTTCTGTGTGCGTGTGGATACCAGTAGAGGCGCAGCACTTGAGGCGCTCTAGATCTCAATTATCTGCAAATCTTCTGCTGCTAATCACCAGGTAATCTCCAGATCTGAAAGATTCAATTACATGAACCTCTAGATCCTAGGCTCGGAATTCAGACCAGGATTGCCTAATTGGATTAGGAATCTGCTAGAAATTCCTACAGTGGTATCAGAGCTTTAGGGTTCCATTGAATCTGTAGCATGTTGATTAGATTAGTTGAATCTGAATCTCTGTATAGTTGATACAAGCATGCTAAAATTCGTTTTCATAAAAAATTCTAGTTTTAGGGTTTTTTGACTTGAAAAACGAATTGGGCTTATCGCACTGTGTCGATCGACACCAATCCGGTATCGGTCGACACAAAAGGATAACCCGAATAAATTTGTTTCGCCTAGTGTCGATCGAAACAAGAGTTGTGTCGGTCGACACAAACCTCGCGAGATTGATGAATCGGTTCAATTGGATTGGACCGGTTATCGAGCTTGGTTTATGACGGTTGAACACTGTGAATGGTTTAATTGCGATTGGTTTGATCATGTTGGTATCGACCGATGCTAGTGTAGCATCGATCGACACTGAGCGGTATTCAAAACCGGATCAATTGGATTGATCGGTTATCGCGGTTTGCTTTTGGTTATTCTGCATCGATCGACACTATAGTAGTGTTGGTCGACATAAGATTCGATGATTGGGTTATGGAACCTGCAATCACATAACCAAAGCAAGATAAATCAATTAATTATAAGAATTAAAACATAATAAAACTGAACGTTTTAAAGGTTCCGTTCCTCAACCAAATATCAAGTGATACTTGATGTCTTTCCAATCTTGTCAACTGTCAAGACTCATTTAGTTGTGTGATAGACTTGCAGTGCAAGATGTCCACGATTTCATGAGTAAGACAGGAAGTAATCGTGTTGATGGGCTTGCAGTGCAAGGCGTCAACAATTACATGACTGAAGAGATCGGTTTACTTGACTGGGCCATCAAAATCGTTTTGGGCTCAGAGACATCAGGTGGATTGTACATAAGATGTCGATCCACAACCAAGAGTTATATTGGATATAACTAGCAAGGTTGTTGCTTACCTAGAGAGCTAAAGTTGGGTGATAGCCAGTGGCTCACTCAAGTTTAGTGAAGTATGGGTCTTGGATCATTATATTCATTTGAGGAAACATTGTTTGAATATAATGCGAGTTTTCTTAATTGTTAAGACTTCTCATTTCTTGAACATCATAACTAAACCTCCCTTGTTTTTCAGCCATGTCTAGCACAAACCATCGTAACAATTTCTCCCTGCGATCCGTCCTTGAGAAGGACAAGTTAAATGGATCCAACTTTCTTGTATGGTATCGGAACTTGAGAATTGTTCCCAAACAGGAGAAGAAGGACTATGTCCTTGATAAAGTTCTCCCTAAGAAGTACCGAGCCAATGCCTGGCAGTCAGATAAGGATGCTTGGGATAAGCATTCTAATGATGTGGTCGATGTGTGTTGTATCATGTTGGCTACCATGAACTCGGACTTGCATAAGAATATGAGTACGTGGAGTCGCCAATAGAGATGATCACTGGCCTAAAAAGCATGTTTCAGGAGCAGGAACGAACTCAGAGATACCAGACGGTTAAGTCTCTGATTGAGTGCAAGCTACCAAAGGACGAACCAGTTAGTCCTCATGTCATTAAGATGATGGGTTATATTGATAACCTGGGGAAACTGGATTGTCCCATTAGCCAAGATTTGGCTACTGACATCATTCTGCAGTCACTGCCGTCAAGCTATGATCAGTTTGTTATGAACTATAACATGAACAACTTGACAAAGACTTTGACTGAGTTGCATGGGATGCTCAAAACTGCTGAACCTAACATCAAGAAGGACACCCCAAATGTCCTTATGGTACAGAAGGGTAATAAGTTTAAGAAACTTGGTAAGAACAAAGGTGATGGCAAGACGAGCTTGATTGTGAATCCAAGCGAGTCTGGCCATGTTCCTAAGGTTAAAACCAGTCCTTATGAAGATGTTAAGTGCCGTTATTGTAATGGTTATGGGCATTTGAAAAGAAACTGCAATAAATTCTTGGAAGATTATGAGAAGTTGAAGAAGACGTACGAGACTTCTTCTTCAGGTATTATGTTATAGAAGTAAATGATACTTCTTATAATCCTACTTATTGGGTATTGGATACCAGCTGTGGTACTCATATTTTGTGAAAATGTGCAGGGCCTGAGCAAAAGTAGGACTATGGAGAAAGGACAAGTGGACCTTTGAGTGTGAATGGAGCAAGAGTTGCTGCATTAACCGTAGGAGTATTTCATTTGTTTTTTCTTTTTTATGGCATGTTTTGAACTTAAAACTGCTACTATGTAACTGCTATGAGCAGACAGATTATTTCTAATCCTTGTTTGGATATGGAACGATATCAGTTCTCAAATCAAGAATAAGTGTTATTCATTTGATTACAGTGATATATTTTATAGTAGCAATCCATTAGAGAATGGAATTTATGTTCTAAACCAGAATGTGCCTAACTATAACATTAATACCAAGAGATTCAAGTCAAATGATACGAATCAAACTTCTTTCTAGCATTGTCGTTTTGAACCACATAAATGAGAAACAGATTCAGAAGCTCCATAGTGATGGGCTTTCGGGCTCATCTGATTATGAATCAAAATGAGTAAAGTGAATCTTGTTTATTGGAAAACGACAGAGGCCCCTTTCAACAAAGGTAGTGTCGATCGATGCATGCATGCAACGATCGATACAGGTTGCGAACGAACGGATAAAATGAAAGGGCCAGAGGATTATTGGGCTTTATACATACGGATGTACATGGCCCGATAAGCGCAAATGCTAGAGGAAATTTTCAGTACTTCATCACCTTTACTGATATTTTCAGAAGGTACGGTTATGCCTTATTTATAAGGCATAAGTCAGAATCTTTGAAAAGTTCAAAGAGTTCCAAAATGAAGTACAGAATCAATTTGGCAAAGGTATTAAATCTCTACGATGAGATCATGGAGGTGAATACTTAGGTCAAGAATTTAGTGATCATCTGAGAGATTGTGAAAGTGTTTCACAATTCACTCCTCATGTATCGGACTTTATTAGATATGGTTCGATCAATGATGAGTCACTTAGATCTTCCATTATCTTTCTAAGAATACGCTCTAGGACAGGTCTGAGTTTACATTAAATAGTGTTCCATCAAAATCAGTTGCAGAGATTTCACATGAGATGTGGAATGGAAATGTTTCTGATTTATCCATCATGGAGATTTGGAGTTGTGAGGCTTATATAAAACGTTTAATCTCTGATAAGCTCACACCCAAATCCGGTAAGTACTGCTTCATTGGTTGTCCTGACGAAACCAAGGCGTGTTACTTTTACAACCAGTTCGAGAACAAATTGTTTGTTGCTCGGAACTATGTTCTCTTGAGAAAGACTTTCTTTCCAAGAAGAACAGTGGGAGTAAAGTACAACTCGAAGAAATTCGAGAATCACAGGAGACTGTTCAACCCGATGAGGAAGAGCAGCAGTTGGATCTACAAAGAGTTGTAGAACCTGCAACTGTGGTGCCTGAGGTTTGCAAGGATCTGATGAATGAATATTAGATATACATTCAAAAACGAGTTTTAAGGATGTGTCGATCGACGCAAAAGTTGCATCGATCGACACAGGTCGCGAACCAAAATATTTTGGTTTATGATTTAATTAACTACGGTTTAAATCTTGGTTAATTAGATCGTGGTAAAAGTCTACATATGAGATATGTGCGTGACTTTTAACACAAGACTGAAGCTCGTAGATAAAATAGGATCCGTCACGAACCCGAGAAATAGGGATTTCTCGTAACCAATTGCCGTGATCTACTGATCATTGAAAGTGACGGGCCTGCGAAATTTGAAGAAGCAATGATGGGCCTTGACTCCGAAAGTGGCTAAAAGCCGCTGAATCCGGAATGGCGATGACCAAAGCTGGTTTGGTGGAAAAGTTTTCAAGTAAATTCATGGTATTAACTGTGAAGAAACCTAATCCCAGACACCATGCTTATGTCCATTTGGATTCTCCTAGCAACCGCCACTCATAATGGTTATGAGATCTGGCAGATGGATGTGAAAACAGTTTTCCTTAATGGAATTCTGAAAAGGGATGTGTACATGACACAACCTGAAGTTTTCATTGATCCTAATGAAGCCAGGAAGATATGCAAGCTTCATCGATCCATTTATGGATTGAAGCAAGCATCTCGGAGTTGGAATCTTCGTTTTGATGAAGAAGTCAAAAGGTTTGATTTCGTCATGAATGAAGTGGAAACATGTGTTTACAAGAAGACTAGTGGGAGCGCAGTTGCATTTCTAGTATTGTATGCTGATAACATACTACTTCTCGGAAATGAAGTTCCATTGTATAAGTCTGTTAAGACTTGATTCGAAAGTTGTTTTTCGATGAGAAATATGGGAGAAACCATATACATTCTTGGAATAAGAATCTATGGAGATAGATTAGACAAGCTAATTGGATTGTGTCAAGATACTTATGTGATAAGTTCTTACACAGATCCAATATGCATGATTCCAAGAAGGACTTTGTGCAAATGACTCTTGGTATTACTCTTAGCAAGACGCAGTGTCCTTCGACACACGCTGAGCTAGGGCGAATGAGGGTCAGGCTACTGCTAAAGGCATTAGATGTCTTAAGATGTGATCTTAATTTTAGTGGGAGTCAATGTTATTAATTTTAGTTATGATATGATGTTCGTATAAACATAATATGATTATGTTATTGAAATCTGACATCTGTATTATTTAATAATGGTTATTAAATAATAGTCCCAAAGTAATTTATGACATTTTATAGGTCATCAAGTATGTGACTTGATCATGAAACCCTATAAATAATAAATGACATAAATTATGTTTGTCCCTGGTCGAGGTTGTTAAAGTGGGACATTAACAACCACGTGAGACTAGTATGTGAGGTGACTGATGACTAAGTTTCATGGAGTCATTAATAAGAGTATTAAAGTCAATCACATAGGTATGTGTTAGAGAACACATGATCGGACATGACCCACTGATGAGAACTCTACGGGATAGTTATATAAGTGTCATGAGAGTTTTCATTACGACTATAGAGTATAGTCCTTAGACCTGAGTTCATCATGATTTCTTACATGTGAATTGGTCCGCTTTGACCTTGTCAAACGTCAGCCGTAACTGGTGATCATAAAGACATTGATTGGGCGTATCATGAAGCGTGTGAAGGAACAGGGATGGAACAAGATGGGAATTGTCCCTCCTATATAACAGGAGATAAATATCTCAGGGCCCATCGAAGATTTGATACTGAGAAATGTGTGGCCACACTCAAACGAGGTGATTGTCAGTCGTTTGGCTTGTCAGTATGAATCGGAATTCGATGAACATGATTTTGGCTTAATAAGGATGACACGGATCTTGCCTTATGCCGGATCGAGATATAGTGACGAAGGGATTATAGGAATAGATGATTCCAGTACAAGTGGGAGATTGTTGGGAATGTCCCGAAATCTATTTGTACTTACTCTAAGTGAATGTCGTAATGTCGAAATGAGACAATCATATGACACTAGGTACTCGTAATGCTTTGCTAGAAGCCACTTATGATCAATGAGTTTAGAACTCATTGCTAGTGTTATATGATCATACAGGGTCATACACCTAAGCAAACTGGACATTGAATGTGAGGTTGATCATTAATGTAATGATCGGATGAATGCATATTTGATATGCATTCGATGTCATCTTTTCTGGGCAGTGTCGATTGACGCACTATGTGTATCGGTCGACACGGATCGACTGTGTCGATCGACACAAAGAGTGTGTCGGTCGACACAACTTGCGGATTAGCAGATTAAATTGGTTTAATCATTAGTTAATTCCGTTGCGGTTTAAGTCGACATATATAAGATATATGGTCGACCTAAACTCGATTCCAACCTAATTGATAGCCACCAGAAACAGAAAAGAAACCTCTCTGGAGATAAGATCTCTGATAGGCACTAGCATCCCTGCTGTCCAGTTCTGTGTGCGTGTGGATACCAGTAGAGGCGCAGCACTTGAGGCGCTCTAGATCTCAATTATCTGCAAATCTTCCGCTGCTAATCACCAGGTAATCTCCAGATCTGAAAGATTCAATTACATGAACCTCTAGATCCTAGGCTCGGAATTCAGACCAGGATTGCCTAATTGGATTAGGAATCTGCTAGAAATTCCTACATAAATTTCCTCCTCTTTATAGGCCATGGCAATCTCTTGCTTCAGGATTTTCTGTCTGCTCCTGTTTGGTCTCCTCTTTGCTATTTCTAGCTCTAGACCATGTTGAAGTTTCTGGATTAGGTTCTTGGAATTCATGTCTGAGTTCCTCTTCCATTTGGAAATTTCCTTCCGGCATCTCACTATGCGGTCGCTAACTGTGCTCTGACCAGCAGATGCTGCTTCCCAGCCACGTTTTACTACTTCATCAAAACCTTCTTTACCCAGCATCCGCTTATCGAAATAAAAACGACCTTTACCATTATTGTTCTCTTCTCGTGCAAACGACAGCAAAATGGGACGGTGGTCTGAAGCCCAGCTGGCTAAATATTCCAAATGAGATCTTGGAAAGAGCTGAAACCATTCATCGTTCCCGAAACTGCGATCAAGGCGACACTGGATCCATACTTGGTCCCTACAACCTGCCCAAGAGAACTTGTTACCTGAGCTTCTGATCTCTCGCAGTTTACAGTTTTCAGACATGTTTCTAAATCCCCAGAAGGTATTTTCTCGTCTTGCATGACCACCCATTTTCTCGTCATTACCCATAAGTTCATTAAAGTCTCCGATCAAAACCCATGATTCATCTCGTTGCAGACCGAGACGAGTTAACTGATCCCATACTACCTGTCGTCTCTCTCTAACAGGATCCCCATATACACCAGTAACATAAAACATAAGAGAACCCATTGAGACTTTCAGATCAAGGATTCTTGAGTTTTTTTATAGCACTTCTACTTTGTAACTACTCTTCCACATCATAGCTAGTCAACCACTTAAACCTCTTGGTTCAACAGTGACAAATTCATCGTAACCCAAACTCTTTTTCAAACTTTCAATATAACCCAACCGTTGCTTAGTTTCCATTAAAAACAAAAAATCCAGAAAGAACGAACGCCGAAGTTCCCGGAGTCTCTGAACTGTCTCGACGCTACCAGCACCTTGACAGTTCCAACTCAATATGCTCATAGGGATGGTAGCTGCTTCAGTTATTGGATGCTTTGTGACTTACCGTTTTCTGTTATGTACAAGACAGGACAAGACAGGATCATTTAATTTGAACTTGGCATGTAGTAGAAGATCGCAAAAACCCTCAGGGAGTCAATCCAAGCCAGCCTGAAGAAGCTACACGAAGGAACACCGTCCAAGCGAGAGAAAGATGTATAAGCTTTATAGTCTCCAAAAAGTCCATTAGCTGTATTCTTCTTATTTTTTCTTTTCTTCCTTCACACACGATTTTCAACAGATAAGCTATTCCTTTGAGAATTTTCAAGGCATTAGACCCTAAAAATTGAAACTGATCGGAAACTGGGAAAGTGCAGTTTTAAAACCCGTCTCCTAGAATCCCCAAATCCAACATCAGCTTTTCGATTCGGTCATCATCATGCCGTCGAATCATCTACAGAACGGGATCGAATCCGATAACCTAATCTGGTCTCGTGTACCTGAATCTGATGATGCTTCCACCGACGGCGTTGGCTTGCTCAGCTCTCCCCGTGACGGCGGTGGTGTTGATAGTCTCCGAAGGAGAAATCCTTGATTCTTCCCACTTTGATCTCGATTTCGTTCTTGATCTGCTGGAACTGAGAAAGAAGAACTTGAATCGATCAGTTTCAAAGCTTTATTTCTCCGAACTTGAATCGAAGCTTATCGCTTATCGCTTCAACCAGAGCGATATGTACTTCATAAAACCTTATGTCTTGGTTTTGGCCCTTGCGTGGAGCAATCTCTAAGATGTATGGATAATTAGACATAGACAACAACAAAAAAGTTAGGACACATATTGCCAACATAATCTCACATGCATGTTTTCCACAAGGAATAGATAGAGCCCACAGAGCCGGAGCTGAGACATTCGGGGCCCTATTCAAAAATTATTTTTTTACAATTTTTTTTACACTAACAAAAAATTTATATAAAAATTTTCCAAAATAAAAAACAGTATAAACAAAATATAAAAAGAGAGATAAAACAAAGAAATGTTTTAAAAATATAATTTCATACGCTAATAATTCATATATATTTTTTTATTTTTTATAAATTTTCTATAATAAACATATGAAACATATATATTTTCTTAAATTTTCTATAAATTTTGGGGGCCCTATATAAGGTGGGGCTCCATTCAAAAGTTTCAAAAGAATGTGCTCAACTCCGGCTCTGCATAGCCTCAGAGCCGGAGCTGAGACATTCGGGGCCCTATTCAAAAATTATTTTTTTACAATTTTTTTTACACTAACAAAAAATTTATATAAAAATTTTCCAAAATAAAAAACAGTATAAACAAAATATAAAAAGAGAGATAAAACAAAGAAATGTTTTAAAAATATAATTTCATACGCTAATAATTCATATATTTTTTTATTTTTTTAAATTTTCTATAATAAACATATGAAACATATATATTTTCATAAATTTTCTATAAATTTTGGGGGCCCTATATAAGGTGGAGCCCCATTCAAAAGTTTCAAAAGAATGTGCTCAACTCCGGCTCTGAGAGCCCAATCTATATTTCTTACAATATGGGCCATATTTCTAGTAAGAGTTTTGTAGGCGACATCCAATTTTTCCGGCGCCCTAATTTCCAACCTTCTCATTGTTTTTCTCCGACCAAATCACTTTATTAATCATTAAAACATTTAATACATTATTTGAAGACGATATCATAAAAAAAAAAAAACAATCAAAAACATTATAGAGAACTACAGCAACACAATTATTACATACATATATTTATGTGTCATACATTGAGAAAATATAGCAGAATAGAGTTTGACGATGCTAATCGTCAACCAATCATAATATTGATTATTGTCTGATTTCATATTTGATTTTCTCTGATGTGATTTGTATGCAACATTTTTTTTGCTGAATTTTTTTTTACCAAAAACATCTTGAAACATGATTTGTTGAAATGTAACTCTAAGTAGGCACACTAATACCAAATTACCAATAGTTCGGTACCAAGCTCTTTTTAATTAATTCTAAAACGTGTTTTCTCAAATTTATTTCCAGCATCACCAACATCTTCATTTTTTAATGGAAACAAAAAAAAGATTAGGTTTTATATACAATCTTCTTTGCCAGCGATATGTAGACGTGAGTGGCTTCAGACATGTTGAATTGGAAATTTTATTCCCAGCGTCACTGACATCTTCATCTTTTGTTGGTTATGAGCTTCAATGGATTCGTTGTCTCCTCATCAAACTCGACATTACTTTTTTTCGCAGCTTCAGTTATCTACTCTGATAATGTAAAAATAATGTCTTTATATCAAAATCCAGTTTTTTATCATTTCATCTGTCTAGGTCCAATGAATTATCCGACATGTTCACTAACCAATATCGGAGTTGTCTCACCACTTCCAACTTGAAAGAGCATAAAAGAAGATTTGAAAAATATATACATATCAAAGAGTAATGGGTCTAATTAACTCTCATGTCTTTCAGTCATATATCTTGGTGGAGATATAAATTCTTTAGATTACTCTTCTGTAAGTACTATATAAACTCCTTTGCATCTTGTTTGTAAATCACTCAATACAATACATTTTCTTTTTACAATTAGCACGTACCAAAGGAAAAAAGCACCAATCAATAATTCTGGTTTTAGGGTAGAGGGTTTCCCAAGCAATGATTCGAATTAGTTAATAAATATTGAATACTATATTATATCGTTCTTGATAACATTGTGGGGGCTACGATATTCACTTATCTTTGCCTCTTAATTATGATAGTTTGATAGTGCTATATAATATTGTGATAGGATACTAGTGGTACTTTACTTTCAAAATTTTTTTGATTATATTACTGATTTGAAATTAGTCATCCAATACGGCAGAATATGGAAATTAGTATAAATTAGACTTTCGATTAATGTTCGTTCTTGTTTCTTTGGGGAAAACTCCATTTCAAGCTCTTGACTCAAGAGTTAAACAGTGAAATATTTACGAAGTGAATGTGTAATATTTACTCTTGACTCAAGACTTCATTTCAAGCTCTTGACTCCATTTCAAGCTCCATTTACGAAGCTCTTGACTCAAGACTCAAGAGTCTTGAGTAGTGAATGTGTAATATTTACGAAGTATAAACAAAACAACAAAACCCACTCGTTAAAGTTAAACAGTGAAAATATCATATGAATCAATACTATTAAAAAATTAGAGTATTTTTTAGTCTAACCTTTATTGATGTGTTATTTACAAAAAATGTCATTGAAAAATTAAAAGTGTTTCTAATATTCATTAAGGGTAATTAGGGAATATAACATTTCTCTACTATTCATGTTTCCAAACAAAACAATTACTAAATATGTATCCAAACAAACTAAATATAATGAGATCTACTTTCCTAATTAACTAAAATAAATATAAACATATATATATAAACATAAAACTATTAAATCAATTGATAAATATAACTAATTAACTGAAACATCAACTACTTTTGTATATATAAACTAATATTCTTTAATTATGATTATATTCATAATATATTTTAATGTCTTCTTTATTTTTTGTTTCAAATATAAATATTTATTTTTATATTTTTAAATTATTATAAGAACGGGTTGAAAAATAAATTAACCAATTTTGATTTATAAAAATGAATTTTGCACGTGTTAAACTAATTTCAATTGGAATATTTTTAATTTAATAAAATATTAAAATTATTCAATATTTATATTATTCAAATATATGATGCGTCAAAATGTTTTATGTTTGAATGAAGTTTTTAACGGATTGTTCAATCAAAAATTTAAATTACATATCATTAGAACACATGTTGAAAAAACAGATTAACCAATTTCAAACATGTCTAAGTAACAAAAACTTAAATAAAAAGTATCAAATAAAATATACTTGCAGTTTTACATCAATAAGATAAACTAATCATACACGTTTTTTGTCAACAACTAATCATATAATAAAATAACAATAAACTACAACTATTAAAATATAAGTTGACAATATCAAAACAAAAATAAAAGTTATTAAATTTCTTTTCACATTAAGTACCATATCACATTATTTTAACTTAATATAGATTAGATGGAATAGCTAACGAACTTAATTTATAAAATATAAATTTAAGATAAAAATATATATTTTAAAAATAAAACATAAACCCGCGCTTATTTAGCGCGGATCAAAATCTAGTGTTTCTTTAAAAAAATATGCTCTACTAGTGTTACTATTGTGACAAATGCTCTAGACTAGTTTTATTATTCTGACAAATGCTATCAAGGGACTAAGATAGTAACGTGCATGTCTTCGACTAAACAAAAAATACCACATGCTCAACTTTTTATTATATGTAATGATATGGTAAATTCAGTTGTATATTTGTAAAAATGATTAATAGATAATTAACACCAATACTACTGGTCAAAACGTATCGACTGACATTTGTGATATTAATATAACATTCATGTATTTTTTTTTTTGTCAACAGTTATATTTATGGGCTGATTTAAGTTTACAAACGGACCAAACCCAGTACAATGAGAAGATGAAAAATCGCAAAAGGATAAGCGTGACACGCGGAGCCACGTGTCAGCACCAGGACGACGCCGGCATGCATCCTCCGCAACTCTCATCAGAAACCACCACCGCCAGAGAGCTCCGAAACTTCGCTGAAGAACTCGAAGTGAAGCTCGCCTGAACCACCTCACCGCTACCGGCACGAACCGCTTGCCGATCGAAGCAACCCGAAAGCACCATCCAAACACCTGCAAACATAAAACGGATGAGGAAACTCTACACAAAACCGCCGAGCCAAGAGACGCCGCCGCCGTCGGAGAAAGAACCCGACAGGATCCACATGTTGCTTGTCTTCTAAAG
This sequence comes from Orychophragmus violaceus, assembly GCA_030180135.1. Taxonomy (NCBI): domain Eukaryota; kingdom Viridiplantae; phylum Streptophyta; class Magnoliopsida; order Brassicales; family Brassicaceae; genus Orychophragmus; species Orychophragmus violaceus. The sequence continues at coordinate 12,307,078 of CM058235.1, read as the reverse complement.
CTGTGGCACGACCACGATATTAATCTTAGCGACCGGAGGAGATAGAGCAGAGCACCGCAAATCGGAAAAGGAGAGGACGGCGTAAGAGAGAGAAAGGGTGCAAGATCGTAAGCCTCGCAAAGCGAGGAACACCGGGACAAGCCCGGGAGGAGTCCGATGAATCGGAAAGGAAGTCGGCCATAGAAAGTAACTGGATTTATTTCGATCGGAGGCGAAAAGAGAGAGATCGAACCAAAACAAACCTCGATCGGAACAAAAGAAACGAAATCACAACAAAAAAGTCTCGGAAGGAGACGTTCTATGAACAAAAGTCGAGATCTGGTCAGCCGGAAATCTCGCCGAAAATCACCCTCCCTCTCTCTAAACGATTCTGATTTTTGGAAGCAAGTTTAACATTCATGTATTTATACCATGATAAGCATAATCTATATATATATAAAGTAGACTTTTCTCTCTTCTTTTTCCGCCACATCAACATCCACATCATTAATCATTTTTTAATTTATTTTTAAAATAAATAAAAACACACATTTACCAAACCTAAGCGGGCTTTTCTTTCTTCTCTTTCCGCCACATCAGCATCCACATCATTAATTAATTTCTAATTTATTTTTAAAATAAATTAAAACACACATTTACCAAACCCAAACCTAACAATTAGAGAGTGAACGTAGGATTTAATGTTCCACTCATTACTTTTTATCTCTTTTTACAGTAGTAACAGATGTAACAAATGTCTAACGGAAATGACAGATTGATAAATAAATTACAAAATCTACCAAACTTATACTAAGAATTACAAAACTTCATATGTTTCTCAAAAATTTTGATAACAGTGATATGATTCGTGTTAGTGCATTCGATGACGACAACAATCAGTAGAATAAAGAAAATAGGATATGGATCCTGCTCACTACCAGTACCAACCCAAAGTTTTTTAGAGGTTAACCATTTCAAAAATCAAAATTTGGCTTCTATATATAAGCACACATAACTAACCCAAGCAAATCAAATTCTATATATATTTTCAGTAACCCAAATCAATAAAGATTGTAGTGAAACCGAAAAAAAAAAAAATTATGCAAAGGAAGAAACAAATTAAAAAAATTTATAAACACAATATCAAATAAAAAACAATGAACATTGGACTGAAAAAACTAAGAATGCCAACTAACAACTACACATACATAGTCTTTTTATTCACATCTAATGAATTATATTGAAATTTAAGGATGAGATACACATAGCCAAAAAAAACGAAATCTTTCAAGAGAGAGAGCCGACGAATTCATAAGTAAAACATTCCAGAGCCACAATAAACGATAAATAATGCGTAAAAGCCAACACTAAACTGATAAATACTCAAAGAAATAATTAACAGCAATCTAAGTGAAAATTGAGAGTAATAAGCCACTAGCATTGATAACATTTAAGGATTGTAGATCTTAGAGCATCTTAATATACTGCTTCCAATCTATTGAAGCCAAAAGAGCATGGAACCATCAAAACCACTCGAAAACCGTTCAGACCATGAAAAGAGTTCCAGAATCTGCATGCATTGAATATTACTACCCAAAAATCACACAAAACCAAAGCAATACAAGCCTCATAATAGTTTCTGCACACAAAATAAGATAAAATAAGACCATCTACCAAAACAACAAAACATCATAAAAGATAGAGAAAACCAAGATAATACCATCAAGGAGAAGCAGCCACAACTCTAGAACGCACAAGCACCCCACCGATTTTCCAAGGAAGACAAACTGCCTTCGACGCAAGAACTAATGACCCGGACACAAAGATGATCGAAGACCAGCAAAACCGACAAAACGTCACAGAACAAGGAAAAATTAAACTTCTTCGATGGAGGCCATATATTCAAACTCTGAGACAATCACTAAAACCGGATACTCACTGACTCGAAAAAGGTAGAACCGAGAAGCCGAACTGGAGAGCCGACCTCCTTCTCCACTGACATCTAAGAAAGAACTTCGAACAAGACTAAACACCAACGCCGACACTGAATGACCCACTGACACCAGTGAAAATGGAGAAGAACTCGGACGGATTCTATTGTTGTCTTGAGAGAGAATAGAGCGAACTCGCATGGTTAATGTTCAAGAGAGAAAGTATTCGTGACATACATAATCTTATAAAGGAAAAAAATTGTAAGACAAATAAAACCATTTAAAATATATTTTGAAAGATGAAAAAAAAGTAAGAACAACACGAACTACAAATATAAAAAAAAACTAAAAAGTGAAAAACGAAACAGTAAATGCAATATATAAGAGTCTACAAAAATTGATTGACATGTCCGCGCGTAGAGCGGATCAACCACTAGTATACTTAATATTTTATAATCATATATATAATGAGTGAAGGGGGGGCTCTCCAGCGTTGACACATCAATCCATCATTTATTGATCCACGTCATTAAAATATTTTTCACATCATCGTTAAATTAAATAAATTTATAATAAATTATTTAATTTAAATATAATTATTTAAAATCACTAAATATAAATATAAAATAAATTAAAATTGAAACTCAATTTCAAATATAATTAAATATTAATATAAATAAAAATACCAAATTATAAAATAAAAATAAATATGCAATTATGATTTTTTAAAAATAAATGATAAATTAGAAGAAAAACATATAACAAAAAATAATAACTAATGATATATGATACTAGAAACAAATAAATAATATAAAAATAAAAATTAAATGAAATCAATGAAATATATTCATAACTTAACGAAATTCAAAATGATAAATAATATTAAAATATTATTATAATATTAGGATCTGAATGACTGAAAATTTAACAAATGCATATATTTTAAATAATATATGAAAATTTCAATAAAAAATAATAAGAAAGTTGAAGGAAATAAAAATTGCGAAAAAGAAAATTCATGAAATTTGATAACTAAAACTTGTAAACATATAATTTAAAGTAGTATTGTTTGTGAATGCATGTTATTTTCTTCAAATTATTATGAAAAAAAAATCTGTAAAAAATAAAATAAAAATATTAATATTTAAAATATATTAAATATTTAAATAACAAAATAAAATATGCGCCGCATTTGTGCGAGTTTTCTCTTAATTTATATAATTAGATTTCTTAGATAAGCTGACTACTTTTGGAAAATCTATAACTTGATGTATATATGAATTAAATTAGACGTTTAGTAGTTTCTTTCATTTCCCATATACAGGTGGTGGGTGGAGTCTTGCGACTCTTGTCAATTCTTAAAGTGAAGAGTTAAGTGAGATTCCAATAACCGGTCATTCTCATTATGACGTCATTCACTACGCCTGGATTTTGGACCAACCAAACCAAAACATATATAATACATATCATATGACGACTACAACAAACTATTGTTCGTTCAATGAATCCCCATTCTAGTTGTTTTACCTAAGAATTCGTGCTAAGAACTCTCCTAAAACTATTAATGTACATGGTCTAATGTTTAGTTGTAGTCTTTTACATCTGACGTTGTTTTAATCAGTATTTCTAAAATTTGAACTGCAAAAAATTGGAAGTGAACGCTTACAATTGCTTTTGACCGTTGCAATAAGTAACAATGATTTACTGCAGTCATTGGCTGATGGTCATCATTAAATAGACATTTTACTCCATTAAATTAGACATGCACTAGTCTATATGTCCTGTCTGTAGCTTAGTTAATTCAGAGGTAATCATGTAAACCGAATATAACCAATTGGTACAAACCAATTCATATGTAACTCAACTGAATAATCAAGAAAAATGAAAAATCTAAGGTTCAACAAAACTTGTCAGGTGGACTTTTTGGTAGGGACATTAACCCACGTGAACTAAACGTTTCTAAATTTCTACTCTTTTGTCTCTTCTCTTTCATAACTCTTTCACACCATCCAAATTCAAAACCTCCAAACTCTTTCTCTTTCTTTTTAAAACTCTCCAAAACACTCACAAGAACGCACTAACAAGTCAAGAACTCCATGGAACCCGTCGGTTCCGGGTCATCCAGACCCGACCCAACTCCATCATCCCCATCCACGTCAACACCAGCACCGCCAAGCCGTTACGAGTCGCAGAAACGCCGCGACTGGAACACGTTTCTACAATACCTAAGAACCCACAAACCACCTCTAACACTAACGCGGTGCAGCGGCGCACACGTTCTTGAGTTCCTCAAGTACCTCGATCAATTCGGAAAAACCAAAGTCCACGTGGTGACATGTCCTTTCTTCGGCCACCCGGACCCACCATCTTCTTGCGCTTGTCCGCACAAGCAAGCTTGGGGATCTTTCGACGCGTTGATCGGACGGCTTAGAGCCGCTTACGAAGAAAACGGTGGACGGCTGGATTCGAATCCTTTTGCTGCACGCGCCGTTAGGATTTACCTGAGGGAAGTCAAAGAGAGTCAAGCTAAGGCTCGTGGGATTCCTTACGAGAAAAAGAAACGGAAACGAAAGCCCACCGTTAGATTGGAAGTGGATTTAACGAGTGGAATCGTTGTCGGAGACCAGAGTAACGGTGATCCTCCGGCTGCCTCTGGAACCGTACTTCCTCTAGGTCAAAAATAATCATAATCATTATATATAATATATATGTTATGTATAAAATCATCTTTCTTTTTTGTTAAGAACAAAAATTATCTGTCATCCCTGTAGTAACTAGTAGGTCAGTTATTTTTTTGAGTTGATCATGAAAAGATATTTGTACGGAGTTTTTTTACTTACTTCAGCAAATGGGTTCATTTTAGTTGTTTAAATTAGTGATTCGTACTTTTCGTTTCAGTATGGGATCTGAAGATGTAAGTTTTTTTTTTGAACCTGTTATAGTGAAAATTATTCACGTACGATTCAAAATTTTGTTGAAAAAAAAACGAAGATGAACGAAGGAGGGTACGTATACGGATATACGTTAGTTTTTCAGTATATAAATCCATATATACGTTGCTTTATATTTTGGATCTATTTGATTATTATTAATTAGTTGCAGAGTAGCTTTCATTCTCCACATAAGTTTTGATTTTCTACGTCTCACATGTTTTGTCTCTATCCGAAATTAGGTCCCATTAATTATTCTTAAATCGATTTCGTGAACAATACCCATCCAATTCAAAGTAATTAATTATGATATAGGCGATAATATATCTTGTTATATCCATTTTACTTTTATATCTGTCTTCAATTTAATGTAAACGTATATTTTCAAGTGAGTTGGACAGAGCGATGACCACCATCATAGGTTTTAAAATGGATATTTCAAATGCTTGGAATGGTAGCATTTGATATGATCTAGTGAAAAAAAGTAAAGAAAAAAAGGTATGCTTAATTACATCCATTCCTTTCTAATTTTATCTAATGTATATGGTTATCCAATTACTCTGCAAGTATTAAATATAAGTAATGGGCCTAACTCACACCCAAAAGCTAGCTCAAAAGAGGAGGATTGCCACATCACTTATATATTGTCCCATTCTCATTTGTTTTGTCGATGTGGGACTTAATACACCCCCCTCACGTTCAGGACTGGACATCTGAACATGAAGTTTGTGGGACTGGACATCTACGGGTGGACCACAATCGACAAATAAACTTTTGGGCTCTGATACCATATTAAATATAAGTAATGGGCCTAACTCACACCCAAAAGCTAGCTCAAGAGAGGAGGATTGCCACATCACTTATATATTGTCCCATTCTCATTTGTTTTGTCGATGTGGGACCTTAATACACTGATAGAATTTAAGAGTATTAAGAGATTAGAGAGATTTGGAGAGAATATGGAGAGAAAAGTCTCCAAAAGTCTATATTGATATTAGTCAATAGAGACTTATTTATAGAGTTACAAAGTGAAGTAACTAGGTCTAGAAGTTGAAAAATAGCCGTTAGAGAAAATGTGGCCGTTGGAGATGTGTTGACGACTGTGTCGGCGACACAGTGGCTTGCTCAAGTTCCTGAGGATTATGTGTTGACGACTGTGTCAGCGACACAGTGCCTTGCTCAAGTTCCTGAAGATTATGTGTTGACGACTGTGTCGGCGACACAATGGCTTGCTTCACTTTATTGAAACATACATGATCAATACTCCCCCTCAAGTTCAAACTTTGGAATTGCCCTAAAGTCTGAACTTGGAATGATCATGGCAACACCTCATTAAAAACCTTGATGTGGAAAACCACTTGGGACAAAACCACATCAAGGGAAAAAGAGTATGCTACACATGATCAGGGAAGTTATAATCATGGGTAGGAAGGTCTACAAGTCCTAGTTTGCTGAAGATATGATCGCAAACCTTGAGACTTGCAGCCTTGGTGAAGATGTCTGCTAGCTGATCTTCGCTCTTTGTGTAGCAAGGTAGAACCGTCCCATCTTCAATCTTCTCCCTTACCTTGTGACAATCAATCTCAATGTGTTTAGTCCTTTCATGAAACATAGAGTTGGTAGCAATGTGTATTGCAGCCTGATTGTCACAATGAAAGGTAATGGGACTTGATTGCTCAATGCCAAAGTCCTTGAGTAGAGCCTTCAACCAAGTTAACTCTGTTGTAAGCTTCCTCATAGCCCTATACTCAGCTTCAGCACTTGAACATGAGACCACTTTCTGCTTCTTTGTCTTCCAAGTCACTAAGTTACCTCCAATGAAGGTGCAATAACTGGTTGTGGATCTCCTGTCACTCTTATCACCAGCCCAATCTGCATCACAGTAGCCGACAATCTCAGTGCTATCATTCTTACCCATACAAATTCCTTGTCCTGTTGAGCCTTTGAGATATCTAAGGATCCTCTCAATCAAACTCCAATGATAAACTGTGGGTGATTGCATATGCTGACTGACTTGATTCACAACAAAACATAGGTCTGGTCTAGTGAGAGTTAAATAGATAAGCTTCCCAACCAGTCTTCTATACAAGGAGACATCCTTGAACTTCTCCTCATCTTATTTCTCCCCCTTTCTATTGACTTGGTAACCATCTTCAAGAGGAGTCTTTGCTATCTTGCAATCATGCATTCGTGTTTCTGTCAGCAAGTCTTTAACATACTTCCTTTGGGACAAAAACAACCCATCATTGAATCTGCATACTTCAATACCCAAGAAATACTTCAACTCTCCAAGGTCTTTGATGTCAAACGAACTTTTGAGAAAAGCCTTTGTGGACTGAATTCCCTCATTATCACTTCCAGTAATGATTAAATCATCCACATAGATAAGAACCACCACCACTCCTAAAGAGCTTTGAAGAGTAAACAATGTGTGATCAGATTGAGACTTCTTGAATCCATAGTCCACGAGTGTATGGCTTAGCTTATGGTACCATGCCCTTGGTGATTGCTTCAAACCATAGATTGCTCTCCTTAGTCTCAATACTTCACCAGGTTTACACAAATGCTCTAGTCCCGGTGGTGGAGTCATGTACACTTCCTCTTCAAGCTCTCCTTGTAAAAAGGCATTCTTAACATCCATTTGCCATAGGTTCCATGAAAGGTTTGTGGCCAAGGACAGTGTAACTCTTACTGTATGGAGTTTAGCTACTGGTGCAAAGGTATCAGTGTAGTCTTATCCATATGTTTGCGTGAACCCTCTTGCAACCAACCTTGCCTTGTACCTTTCAATGTCTCCATTGCTCTTATACTTGATTGTGAAGACCCATTTTGAGCTGACAGTCTTCTTTCCCTTTGGCAGCTTCCACATTCCAAGTGTGATTCTTTTCCATAGCTCCCTTCTCATCAATCACAGCATCCATCCACTCCTTGGTGTCTTTAGCCTCTTCATAGGTTTTAGGAACATGATTCATCTCTATCTTCCCAAGAAAAGCGCAATGACTTGATGGCAACAAGTCAATAGAACACACGGACTGGTTGGGATGAGCAACAACCTGATTGTTGAAGTAGAACTTCTTGTTGATGTAGCTTGATAGATCCGTCTTTTCTCTGGTACTTCTTCTGAGTTGTTGGACCGGTTGAGCAGCTTCCTCTACACCTATCTCTTCTTCTTCATGATGAATAATCTCCTCATCATTCATATTCAAGTTGTCTTGATCTTGATTCTGAGGTAGAACTTCCTCTTGAGTTTGAGTGGGTTCTTGATTAGCTGTCACTGGTTCTTCTTCTTGCAACTCTTCTTGATGACTTCTTGTTTCTGTTTCCCCTTGTCTCGGTACATTAGTAGGATCATTTCCCAAATGATTCAAGAGAAACCTCAGACTTGTAGCAAGGTCAGACGGTGATCTTGAAAGATCCTTCAATCCTTCCCAATCCCTTTTCTCATAGTACCCTTGCCCCTCAATGAACTTGACATCTCTTGACACATATATGCGGTTGTTGCTGGGATCGAAACACTTATAACCCTTATGAGTTGTAGAGTATCCCAGGAACATACACTTTGTGCTCTTAGCCTCTAGCTTATTTCTTTGATCACCTGAAATATGTACAAAACACACACACACCCAAACACACGTAAGTGTTCAATAAAGGGTTGAGTTTTGTTTAGAACCTCAAATGGTGAGATGTCTTGGAGAACTTTTGTTGGAATCCTATTGATGAGATAACAGGCTTCTAAGACCGCATCTCCCCAAAATCGTTTAGGCACATTGGTACAGAACATCATGGATCTAGCCACTTCCATGAGATGTCTGTTCTTTCTCTCAGCCACTCCATTTTGTTGAGGTGTATGTGGACAGTTTGTTTGATGTAGGATTCCATGTTTGTTCAGATTAGCCTTGAATCTTTGACTTGTGTACTCTCCCCCATTGTCCGATCTAAACACTTTGATCCTTGCATTAAACTGATTATTAATGTAGTTTTGAAAATGAATGAAAGCTTCATAAACTCTATCTTTCGATGGGAGCAAGGTGACCCAAGTATATTTTGACTTTTCATCTATAAATGTCACAAAATACTTGTTCCCATCTCTAGACTGGCAAGGTGAAGTCCAAACATCAGAATGCACAAGATCAAAGCAGCTCTCATAGATAGTGGTAGATTTAGGGAAGACTGTTCTGCAATGTTTGCCAAGGATACAAGCTTCACAAGTCGAATGATCAAAAGTAGTGTTAGGCAACATCAAGTTCAGAGCTCTAGCATGAGGATGTCCAAGTCTAGCATGCCACAAACTGTTTTGATTAACCGGAAAACAGGAATTGAAAGCTAAGGAACCCAAATTGCTTGGAGAGGTGTTTTCAATGAGATAAAGCTCATCTTGTGTTCCACCTCTGGCAAGTACCCTTCCATTCTTAATGTCCTGAAAGCACACCTCATTAGGTCCAAAGATAAAATTGCAGTCCAAGTCTTTAGTAATCCTTTTAACTGATAGCAGATTGGATTTAAACTTAGGCACAAAGAAGGCATCACTATCCTTGTTAAACAGTCTTAACTTTCATGTTCCTTCAATGGGAATACCTTGACCATCAGCAATAGTTACTCTTCCTAGGGCAGGTTTGATGTCTTTTAACAACTTAGCATTACTAATCATGTGGTGAGATGCTCCTGAATCTACTACCAAGTTCTGATCAGTTTTAGCAAGTAGTTTATGAGACAATAAGGTGATACCAGAGAGTTTGGAGGCATAAGCCTTGATGAGGTCCTCCAAATCACTCCTTCTCACATAATCAGTGTTGGTGAAGAGTGCAAGCTTTCCTCCTTGAGAGGATGAAGTCGTCTGCTCATTCACATTCTCTTGAGAGATTTTGGCACTTGAGTCTTTGAACTTGGATGGCTTGAGATGAGGGTGAAGGGTCCAACACTTGTCCTTCGCATGTCCTTTCTTCTTGCAATGGTCACAGAAGACACCCTTCCTTTCCTCTTGCTAGAACACACTCTTGTTGGCAGTGACAAGGTTCCCTTTTCCTCCAAACAATCCAATGTTTCCATGCTCCTTTTGGATTCTTGAACACACCTCTTCAAAGTCAGGGAGTGTAGTCTCCCTTAAGATAGACTTGATAACCTCATTGTAGACCGGATTCAGATTGAGGAGGAGACCAAAGATCTTGTCTTGCTCCTTCCTTTCATTAAGAACCTTTGGGTCCATGGTGCTTGGCCTTAACATGTTCAGCTCAGACCAAACAGATGAGAACTTCCCAAGATACTTGGTGAACTCACAATCCTCTTGGTGAAGGTCACTGATTTTCTTCTTCACTTCATACACACGGCTGAGGTTAGAGGCATCACCATATACCTTCTTGAGAGTATCCCAAAGTGATTTAGCAGTTTCACAATGAGAGTAAGCTTCAAGGATGGAAGGATCTAGTGAGTTTTGAAGAAAACCCATAACTGATTGGTCTTCTTGAAACCACCTTGCCACCTCCTTCTTTGTTACCTCATTTTTCTTCCCCTTTGGATCTTCATTAGGCGGTGTCTTGTCCTCAAGAATGTGCTCCCAAAGTCCTCTTCCACATATTGCGGTTTTAGTGGTTCTAGACCACACAAGATAGTTGTTTCCTTTGAGAATGATAGGAACAACTACAGGTTTTGAGCCCTCAGTAGTAATAACAGAAGCACTCATAGCTTTTAGCTTGAAATTTCGTTTAAGAATTTTATCGAACACTTGGTGGGCGATTTTAAGAAATTGAGAATTTTGAAGAATTTTGAAAGATGAACAAGAGAGAATCAAAGAGAGTAGTAGAATAAGGATCTTTGCTCTGATACCATGATAGAATTTAAGAGTATTAAGAGATTAGAGAGAAAGAGATTAGAGAGATTTGGAGAGAATATGGAGAGAAAAGTCTCCAAAAGTGTATATTGATATTAGTCAATAGAGAGTTATTTATAGAGTTACAAAGTGAAGTAACTAGGTCTAGAAGTTGAAAAATAGCCGTTAGAAAAAATGTGGCCGTTGGAGACGTGTTGACGACTGTGTCGGCGACACAGTGGCTTGCTCAAGTTCCTGAGGATTCTGTGTTGACGACTGTGTCGGCGACACAGTGCCTTGCTCAAGTTCCTGAAGATTCTGTGTTGACGACTGTGTCGGCGACACAATGGCTTGCTTCACTTTATTGAAACATATATGATCAATAGCAAGGTCATATGGCATGACAGTAATGTCTGCTGTCACCATATCTTTGTATAATTATTGCGACTGATCTTTTCTTAAAACTTATAAACTTCAAATAACACTATAGATTCTAGAGATTAATTTATGAGATTTTGGATTTCAATACTTATATTTACAATTTGTATAGATGATATCTTCTATATTTTCTCAAGGGAAACACTAAAGCTATATGTTTTTTTTGTCATTTTAACTAAAACGTACCTCAACCTGTATTTCACCACTAGAGCTATATAGATGGGGTTTTTTCAGAGTTCTATAGATCTTGAAGACTAAAGAAGGTCATGGCCCATGACTTACGTCTTAATCAGGCTAAAGGCATATGCTTTTCCAGGTGGATGCCATACAAACCTCACATCCAATCACCTTTTATTTTATTTTTTTTCATTTTGTTCTGTCTAAAAGATTACATATATTTCCAAAATAAGAAGCGTTTTTGAAACAGATACAAACCTAAGGGATCCAACACGATCAAAGGCTAATACATGATGCCACATCTTACGAACTTGTCGTCCTCGAAAAGATCAAAAAGCCAAGATGTACCACCTTAGCTTTGTATATGTTCCATTTAATACATTTTCTATATACATATTATGTTTCATTTATATAGGCTCTAACCGGTAACCACTTCAGGAATAATAGGAACAGTGAGGAAAATAATAAAGAGAAATGATGAGGAAAAATTATAGAGAATAAACGTAGAGAAAGAATGGAAAAAATTCCCTTTGTTCCTTGACTAATTTGATAAGGAATATATTTGTTCATTAATTCACTCTAAAAATAAGGAATGGAAAAGAATGAAGATGAATTATATGTAACAAATAGTCCTTGCAAATGATAACAAAAATTAGGAATGAAAGGGAATTTAATGTTCTTTCTCATTCTTTTCCCCAATTGTGGTTACCATTTTAAGCCATAGTGTTTTTTTTCTTAAAATGATTATATAGTTTTCGTCCAGCTGTTCGTTGTGTGTTCAAAGTCTTGGAGTTGATTTGTTCCTAAATCTTTTCTAATTTGTGGCTTGTAATCTTAGTTCAGTTTTGATTTCTAATACTTAACTTTTCGTGTCGATCGGTTTTGTATCTCTAAGTGTATCTTTCAGTTGTTTTAATAAAAAACTTTAGATGGTACATGCACGATCCGCTAAACGGACAAAATTAAATTTCGCAATATCACTGTGTACAAAATGTTCGATCGGTTGAACTAAACACTGCCTATTTTTTTCTTCTTCTAAATTTACAGGATGACGTGTTATCTTCTGCGTCTTTCCGAGGTATGACGTTTCGAGCTTTATATCCACATTGTTCCATGGCGCATTGTAGAAGCGATCTGATAAATTGATGAGAGTAGAGACACAAAAGTGTTTAGGAAGAATTATATTAGACTCTCGTAAGAATAAAGTACAATAGGCATAGACTTATATAGTAGTAGAATTAACATAATTTCTAAACTAATAAGGAATATAATATATTAGAGATAATGGTAAATTTCCTCTTCTTGGATATTCATCTTGATCCTTCCAGATTCTTCTCAATCTTTCTTGATACGGTCGATCTTATCTCGATCTCCCAATACCCTCCCGCAAGCTCATACGTGGTAACACGTATGAGATTGGAGAAATCTTCAAAATATCGGCAATATACCCTGCCGTCAGGTCATCAAATCGACGTTTATACTCGGTCGTAGAGTTCTTCAAAGACGTTTATACCCGGTCGTAGGGTTAAATCGGCTGCAATACCCGGCCGTCGGGTCATAATCGATGTTTATACCTGATCGTAGGGTTTTTCAAGTAATAATAGACAAAATTCGCGATTGCGATGTCCATAGATAATTCGCGATTGCGAAGTAGAAAAACAACTCACGAGGGTGAGAAGTCGAATTAAAAGGATGTTATTCGCGAGGGCGAAAAAACATCAAGATTGAACGAGCCATTGATGACCCATGTTCATAAACACTTTTTTTTTTTTTTTGGAAATCATATCGTAAGAAAAAAAATTGGATGATGAATGATGTAATAGTAGTAGAAGCTTGGTCCACTAGAGAAGCTGAAATAGAAGTAGTCCACGTCTGGCTGAGTTGCAAACCGTGGAGAAGAAGATTTTTTTTTTTTTTTTTTTTTTTTGAAAACAATTAAAACCCCAAAAAGTAGAAGCGAAAGCATTAGCTTTGATCCCGAAAGATCGTCTGTTCTGATACCATGATAAATTGATGAGAGTAGAGACACAAAAGTGTTTAGGAAGAATTATATTAGACTCTCGTAAGAATAAAGTACAATAGGCATAGACTTATATAGTAGTAGAATTAACATAATTTCTAAACTAATAAGGAATATAATATATTAGAGATAATTGTAAATTTCCTCTTCTTGGATATTCATCTTGATCCTTCCAGATTCTTCTCAATCTTTCTTGATACGGTCGATCTTATCTCGATCTCCCAATACGATCATTGTATAACGCGGGGCCATTGTTATAACCATAGACATTAAATTGTTAAAATGGGTCTAACTAATTTAGAGTGTCAAACTCATCTCTAATATTAATATATTAATAGTGTTAGCACATTATATTTGTATGTACGTATATTAATCTTACATAACCATGATAATTAACATGTCAACGAGTGACTATAATTGTCGGTTGCGTCATGTCAAATCACTTTTTGAGATGTTGATAATTTTGAACCAATGAAAAGAGAGATTCTGAAGTTTGTGATGTAGTACAATTACTTTTATGGAAGTAAATCCCGATTTTCCAGTGTTGAATGTACGAACGTGAATGCAAATACATACACACGTGTATAATTGAGAATAGGCTACGAATATAGTAAAAAGTCTGAAAGAGAAATGTGTTTGGCTACTGTTTTCCGACCGACATGAGAGAGCTCCTATGAACTTTAGTGCAAAAAGATGTTTGGCTACTATTTTCCGACCGACATGAGAGCTCATATGAACTCAGTACGTGCTTAAAGGTCCCGTACGCTTTTGTTTCGTCTTTTTCACCATGTACGTTTTAGGTTTTCACCTGTCAGGTGACTTTGCTTGAGTCAGTGGTCTGTCTGAACAACTATGTGTATTTCGTTTATTCCACATAATTGAACCGGTTTTTTTGGAATAGTGTCCTCAGATTGAGTGGTTGTTGTTCGTGGCGTGGTACATTTTCATGAATTCTTTTTTAATATTTGTCAAGTGTACTGTGTAATGCTACCATTTTTGTCTTTAGGCATATCCACCCTTTTTTCTCTAAATACTGTAATAAAGGAAAATCATCTAAAATTCACATTTATATTTTGCTCTAAAATAGATATTGCTGTTTTTTTCTTTTATATATAAAATAAAAAGTCGACAAAAAAAAAAATATATATATATATATATAGATAAAAAATAACATTCCTTTATTATAGAGTTAAATTTTTTTTAATTTGCATATTAGGTTTTTAATATTTTGTAATTTTATAGTTGTAACTGAAACAAATAATTATATTTTTTATTTGCTTATATCTTTGATATTTAAAAAATTATAACTATGACTAAAACAATATTAATAATGTTATGCATATATGCAAACTTTGGTTGTTTTTAAAAACATATATAATTTTATAAAAAATTACAAAATTATAAAAGAATAAAAAGTTTAATTTGCAACTTTTATAAATAAAATATATTATTAGTAAAATAAAAAAAGTTAGAGAAAATTCTGCAAAAATAGAAAAATACATTGGAGATGGTCAAAACCATTCTTACATATACAAACCCTAACCTGAAAAAAAAACTATAAACCAACAAAAACATGTAACCTAATACTTTTTTTTTTTGAACATTATGTAACATAATACTTTAAGCGTATGAATTACAAACTAACAGTAGATTAAATATTGAAAGCAAAAATGCACCATTAGAATATATGCAAGTATTAACATACTAATTATAAAGCATTCAGAGAAAAACAAGAGAACATTAACCACTCAATATTAGAACTCTAAGGTTTGACTCTCTACGTGTTGACTGTAAAATTCCATATGTAAGACTAGTAAAGAAGGCTTGAAAACTAAAACTTTTTTTCTTTTTTCAAATAACTAGGAGGAGGTTTGGGATCGTAGCTCTGTACATTCTCTAGGATAGGATCTAAATCATGTTAAATTCTTTATCTTTTGGAAAAGAAAAGTAAGACTTGCAGACAAAAAAAGCCAACTGCTTCCAATACTATCCTAATCTCAATGTATGAATAGGGTTTTATCTAAACAAGAATGTGCTAGAAGATCTTAAAAATATGTATTGATAAGCACACACTTCATATATTGGTCGTGTACATAAAGAAACTTACCTGATCCCCTGCAGAAACATAGGTGGATCTGGCAAGGATTCACACTACTTTGTATCATTAAGCTTTTACATGAACTAAGAGACCAAATAGGAAATAAGCTTACAGAGTCAACGCCCGTTAGTTTCACCAAAAATTTTCTTTACAGAAAACAAATGAAACTCATCAGAGAATCAGAAGAAAAAAGCAGACACAACCTAGCTAGCGAGATCAATGGAAAAGGCAAAAATCCATGATAACATTAGCATAGAATTCCAGAGAAAAAATAGAAGATACAAAGAGCTTCAAGCCTTCAACCATTTTTTTCTCATTTGGCTCACTCTCACCATTTTCTCAAATTGTTCAGCGGTAGAAATTGCTTTGCTGTGAGGAAAGGGAGACGAGACCCTAAGTACCGAACTCCATCTCATATGACCCCCCGCCTTTCACATTTAAAAGCGTTAATTTTACCAACATTTATTAAGAATATCATATGGCCACAATTATAATTTGAATCACGGTTCTTCTGAACAATGTTGATATAACTCACATCTTGGTTCTAACAACTGGTCTGTTGATGGGGAGCTTATGATTTATATACAGATTTTGCAAAGAATTTTTAAATATTGATCCTACAGAACTGTGAAATAAACAAAGAAACTTGAGACGGTATAGAAAGAAAAACCTAAGACCTGGTTTCTTTTTGTACAATTCAAACCCTCCAGAGCTAGCACTACCACGGCACACAGTCCAAGACTCCATTTACCTGAATTGTGTGTTTTTGAACGATGTTAAACTGCTAGCAGAACATCGTTCTGGTGAGAACCCTTAGCTTCAGAGTATTGGTGGCCTTGGCTTCCATAAATATTATCTGATTTCACAAATATATTAAGTTAATTTTGCAGGTAAAGGTGTAAATCTAAAGCTTCAAAATTTCGTCAGTAAACACATTCTGTCGTATTTGTAGGACATAAAAAAAGCTAAAAAAGAGAGAGAGATTACTTGGGTTTTGAGCTGCCTCAGCAGCTACAGTTGCTGATCTAGCTTCAGTCTCCACGTTAAACCAATTCTTCCCTAAGTTTCACAATTTCACGATTTAGGTGATCGATAGTCTTTTCCATACCTCGCTCATGGTGAAGGTTACTCGTTCGTGTCTTCTTCTCATGCTCAAGAGCTGCCCTGTTTCAAGTCTAACCTCAAGAATCTCACTATTCATCCAAAAGAGTCACCTCAAAACAACAAGGAGAATTCAAAATTTCACCTTCCTTTGCTAACTTCTTCTCTTAGAGTCTCAATCTCCGCCTTAATCTCCGTGGCTCCTTCCGAATTAGGTTTAGCCTTAGCTATATCGCCGTTAAGCATCGCCAGCTCCGCCGATAGCTCCTGACTACCTTCAGCTAGCCTCTGTACATCCGACCTAACCTGATCAAGCTCAGTTTCGATTCCATTGACGACACGAGCCTCCGCTTCCATCCTCAGCGAATTCTGGTAAACCTCCCGCACCTTAGCTTCGTTCTCCCTCTTAACTTTCGCGGCAGTTTCAAGCAGCCTAGCAAGCTCACGCTTGACCAAATTGAGCTGATCCTTGACTCCAATGTGTGCCAATGCTAGCTCCTGATTGTTCGTCAGAATGGATTGGATTTCACGGTGCTGAATTGCGATTTGATCCTCGAGGACGACAGATCGAATACGATTACTATCGGATTCGGTTAGTTGAGATTCCGAGACTCTCATAGAGGAAGACGATACTGCCGACGACGGCAGATAAAGTTCTCTGCCGGCCATCACAACGTCAAGTTTCCGATCTCCGGTTACGGAAGTGTCTCCTCGCTAGTCGTCTTTGTCTAACTAAACTTATTATTATGAGCCCAAAAGTCAATTACGTGTATGTTTATAGAGTCATGGAGTCCTTTCTCCTGGGCCATCAACATAGTGTTGACTCGGATAGAGCTTGGCCCATATTAAGCCCAATTTAGAACCCGTACGAACCATGGATAGCCTAGAGTGAAGGAATCTTTGGCACTGGATGATAGCAGGCGTGTCAAGCCGGTCAAATCGGCCACGCCAAATCCACAGTGTAAAAAAGTCAACCCGCATTTTCTTCACTTAAATTTACGGATAAAATAATGGGGACTTCTCTCTCTAACTTTTAGAGAGAGATTTTTCTCTGTGTTCTTCCCCCTTCTTCTCACATCTTGATATTTCAGAAGGGGATGAACATCTTTTTGCTTGCGGCTTTTGTATTTATGCTTTTGTTTAGTTTTTGTTGTGGTTTTCATAAATTCGGAAGCTTTTCTTCCAATTTTCTCTTCTCGTTTTAACGAGATTTAGATCTAGCTACTGTGTTTTCTTTCTCGTTGGAGACACCGATTGGCTTCTATACCTTCTTCGGTGATTTCGATTTCTCGGGAAGTAATATCTTTTCGTTGCCACAAGCTCATGGAGGAAGAGCTGCGTGTGGGTCAAGATCGAGCCAATGGATTGGGCTCTGATCGGCGAGAAGCTTTCTCGGAGTCGGTGTCTTCCGCGTTGGTGTGAAGCTCATGTTTCTTCAGAGACGGTTCATCTCCGGCGACTCATGTCCAGTACCATAGATCACCAGAGGGATTCAGTTTGATAATCTGAGATCTGAAGCATGGCGGTCGGCGGCGTCTCCTCAGCTCGTTGGCGTGTTGCATGTCGAACTTCATCAATGGCTGACACATGTGCTTGGATGGATCAGAACGATACAGCTGTAACTTAGCTGGGTTCTGTTTTTAATTTGTTGTGGCCCATTACGATCTCAATTTCACTTTGTATCTTTCTGTACTGGCATTTGGCCCAAATCAATGCTAAAGCCTACTAGTGTTAAAAAAAAAAAATTTACGGATAAAATTTGTGGATATCTTCAAGAAAAAAATACATAAAATAGTACAAAAACATACATTGTCATAAATATAACACCAAATAAAATAATTGATATTTTTAGCATTATTTTGATTACAAACACTTTTATAGCATTATATAAATTAGAGTTTAGGGTTTATTATTTAGGGTTAGAGTTTAGTATTTAGGGTTTAGGGTTTATTATTTAGGGTTAGGATTTAGTATTTGGGGTTTAGGATTTAGTATTTAAGGGTTTGGGGTTAGGGTTAACTTTGTCTTATCCCTTTAATAAATGCTATTTTTATAATTTTTCTTCTTTGATGATATATTTGTGAAAATGCATGTTTTGTGTCATTTTTACGATTTGCCCAATCTTCAAATAATTAGTAAATTTTTAAATACTAATTAATTTTTTTTTAATTATATATGATTTTAATAAAATAATACTTATCAAATAAAATTTAATATTAAAAAGTATATTCATAATTTTTTATAAAAACTAAAATATTTTTGATAACTTATATATATATATATATATTTCAATTAAACTAATAAAACAAATATAAAAAAATTATGGATATCCACGAATCCACCGTTTAAAATATTTTGATCCGTATTCATCCAATTAAAAATACTCTAACCCATAATCTGCCTCGCAAATTTTTTTTTAAAAAACTTTTCACAGCAAATTTACCAGAAAAGAAACCGCATTTAGTGATTTAAATTGGCTAAATGAAAGTAAGGAAATTGTGGAATTGCCCTTTAATAAATTGGTTTAGTATTTAAGGGTTTAGGGTTATGGTTAACTTTGTCTTATCCCTTTAATAAATGCTATTTTAATAATTTTTCTTCTTTGATGATATATTTGTGAAAATGCATGTTTTGTGTCATTTTTGCGATTTGCCCAATCTTCAAATAACTAGTAAATTTTTAAATACTAATTATTTTTTTAATTATATATGATTTTAATAAAATAATAATTATCAAATAAAATTTAATATTAAAAGGTAAATTCATAATTTTTTATAAAAACTAAAATATTTTTGATAACTTATATATATATATATATATATATATATATATTTTTTTTTTTCAATTAAACTAATAAAATAAATATAAAAAATTATGGATATCCACGAATCCACCGTTTAAAATATTTTGATCCGTATTCATCCTATTAAAAATACTCTAACCCATAATCTGCCTCGCAAAATTTTTTTTTAAAAAAATTTTCACAGCAAATTTACCAGAAAAGAAACCGCATGTAGTGATTTAAATTGGCTAAATGAAAATAAAGAAATTGTGGAATTGCCACCCCCCCCCCCCAATGTTTATGTTACAATTCACTTAATTTATTCCAAGATAAATTAGTTTTAATATCAAACATAACCTACGTTATCAATTTCCATCATCAATACTATTAAAAAAAAGAGTGGTTAGGAAACTAATCTTTGGAGCATGTGTTATTTACAATTTGTGCCATTATATATTAATAATTTAATTAAATTTCATTAAGGGTAATTAGAGAATATAACATTATCTCTACAATCCATGTTTCCAAACAAGACAATTATTAAACATATAGTCAAACAACCAAAAATAATGAGTCATACTTTCCTAATTAATTAAAATTGAAATAAATGTATATTCAATCATTAAACTATTAAATCAATTGATAAATACAATTAAATAACTTATATATCAACTATTTATATATATAAGTTAATATTCTATAATTTATGATTTAATTCAAAATATATTTATAATATATTCTAATATCTTCTTTATTTTTGTTTCAAAAAAAAAAAAATATATATATATACATATTACGATTGATGTTTTTACGATTGCACTTTTTAGCGGGTTCTTCCATCAAATTGCAAAATATTTAAATCATTGAATGGGTTGAAAAATAAATTAGTCAATTTCGATTATAAATTTTCTATAAAAAAAAATCTTCGCATGAGTTTAATATATATATATATATATATATATATATTTAAACTTAATAAAAATATTAAAATTATTATTTATTTATATTAAAAAAAATAAAGTGGTTAGGAAACTAATATTTGGGACATGTGTTATTTATAATTTGTGCCATTGCATATTAATGATTTAATTAATTTCATTAAGGATAATTAGAGAATATAACATTATCTCTTTAATTCATGTTTCCAAACAAGACAATTATTAAACATATAGCCAAACAACCAAAAATAATGAGTCATACTTTCCTAATTAATTAAAATTGAAACAAATGTATATACAATCATTAAACTATTAAACCAATTGATAAATACAATTAAATAACTTATATATCAACTATTTATATATCTATATAAGTTAATATTCTATAATTTATGATTTAATTCAAAATATATTTATAATATATTCTAATATCTTCTTTATTTTTGTTTCAAAATATATATATATATATATATATATACATATTACGATTGATGTTTTTACGATTGCACTTTTTAGCGGGTTCTTGCATCAAATTGCAAAATATTTAAATCATTGAATGAGTTGAAAAATAAATTAGTCAATTTCGATTATAAATCTTTTATAAAAAAATCTTCGCATGAGTTTAATATATATATATTTAAACTTAATAAAAATATTAAAATTATTCTTTATTTATATTATTCAAATATTTGAGACGCCAAATTATACTTTATGTTTGAATGCAGTTTTTAACGGGTTGTTCAATCCAATTTGAAAATTATATATACCACTACAATGGATTGTTTTGTTTCTACTTTCGTAAATATTTAATTATTAAATATAAAACATAATATTTTTTTTTCAAACCATGATATTACGATACAACACAGAATAAAATATATAATGTGAAATTGTTATTTTAATATCTCTTCCCAAATAACACACAATTCATTTTTAAAATAATCTAAATTATCAACTCACTTTTTATAATACGGCTTAAACAGTTATAATCAAAATTAGATTACATAATTAAAAATCTAAATTACTATGAACAAAATAACAAAAATTAAAATTTATAAAGAATTAAATCCGCGCTCACTACAAAAAAACTGGATCATAGCTACGGATTATTTCGTAGCTATGGCCCAAAATCCGTAGCTAATTTCCGTTTAAAATATATTAGCATCTCAAACCTGTTTTCTTACTATTTGATCACAATACTTTCGACAGTTTAGAAAGAATGTTGTTGTACTAGTGATACAAAATTTTAGTTGAAGTAGCATTTTTGTTTTTGTAATGTATTAAATGTATTACTAAATGTATAACAAAACCTTAATAATTTTTGTAATGTGTGAAAGATTTAAGATAATATTTATAATGAAACAGTAGCAGTAGTTTTTGTCTGATACTAGCTAGATCTTTTAGTGAGAGAAAGTTTGAATCGATCAAGTTTGATATTGAAAACTACTATAGAGGTAAAACCATAAAATAACTAAGATGAGGCGGCAAACTGCTAGAATCTAAGTCTACGGATTAGCACGAAGCTCTGATGTTTTCAGATTGCTTCTTTTTGTTTCTTACAGAATCTCAGAGTTCAGACATATTAAATGTCTTATAAATCCGACAAAAACAGAAACTCATTTTCACTCATTCAACTAACTTTTAAGCAAAACCCATCAGGTCTTTTTTTCACCTCTTCAACATAGAAAATACTTTTAATAATTTTACTGAACTCGTCAAACATTGCTTCTTGTCTCCTCAACGTTTTCAAAGATTTGCAATTTTTGTTATTTTGGTAAGAAAAAAGAAACAAAAATGCAAATACCGAGAACCGAATCTTCCATGTCATCTCGTAAAGCATTTAATGATGTGCATCGAGTCTCACATGCTTATTTTTCTCCGAGGTGTGCCCTAAGATGTCTGTCTCTCTTCTTTCTTTCTTTCTTTTGTTTGTTTTGTTTTTTTTCTTTAATTTTAATTTTAGAGATTTTTTAGTTCTTTCTTATGAATGAATCTAAATTACATTAACTAGAACCACTTCCCTATGTGACAGTTCTAATTATATAATATATCCCTCCATTAGCACCTAAACTATTTATTCCCCCTCTAGAGTGGTCCTATTAGTTAGTTGAGTACTTTGAATTTAGTATATATCTTTTTAGAATGCAATATTGCAAGAAAAAGTGACAAACTCTTCCATTATGAATTTAAGGATTTTATGTTTCGTAAGTTACAAAATATATCTCCATTCCAACTTGGAATAGTAAGTTTGTGGGTTATTTATTGTAAAAACATACTAGAAAATACTATTTACCTAATTTGGCTTGTAGACTTTAGTTTTCTTAACTAAATGTCCTTAGTATAGTTGTAAGAAGATAGAACATATGTTCACTACACTCAGGGGGTTCAATCCATATGTTATGCATACTCTATTTGGCCACTCTAAACACTGCAGATGAAACAGTACGTACATGTAAATTGTAGTTTTAAGATTTATAAAAACCGATGAGATACTTCGTATCTATAAACATAAAAAATTAGTTTTCCTTAAAACTTCTTTCTCTTTACTATTTTCTTTTTAAATTTCAACACCTGTATTGTGTGGGATTTAACTCTTCAAGTCTACTGTAAAAACTATGACTAAAGTAAAAAAACCAAACACTGAAATTTCTAAAAATAAACTTAATCAATTACTGACTAATAATGTTGGCAATCAGATCGAAATTTTGTTATGCAGTCAGTGGCAGAGAGGAAGAGAGTAAAGGGGGAAACTGCCCCTTACGAAATTTGAAATTTTTATTTAGAAAATTATTAAGTTTAAGTGGTATAATCTCTTCCAATGTCTCCTATGAACTTAGGTTCAAATCTATGTTATCCCCATTTAATCTATTTTTTCTCTCTTCAATCTTGCCTTTTGGTTCCCTTTTTAGACCTTTGTTTTCTAAATAGATTTAGTATTTAATGTTTATTTCTATAACATTCTAATTTTATTTCTTTGGAATTATACATATTTTGATGAATTATTTCATATTTTTAAAATGTTATTTCACTTATGATCATAAAAGTATACAAATTTCAGATAAACCATTCATATTATCTAACTTATTTTCATATTTTTATTTATAAAAAAATAAATACATTGAATACAAAAATATTTAAAAATTAAAAAAAAAATATTTTCTGACATATTTACTATTTATAAAATAAAAGTTTATGATACGTTAATAATTAATATTATTTATGAAAAAATTGCTATATAATTTTCGGTAAAGTCTTTTTTTCTGGCTCCGCCATTGCATGTAGTTAACTGAATTATATGTTGTTGATAAACAGTTATAGGAAAAAATGACTATGTTAGGGGTTGATTGTGTGATTTGGTCAATTAATTTGAACCACTTCTAGAATAATTAAAATATGTTAGCAAATATTTAGACGCATGCTATTTTGTAGTAGAAGTTGATATCAATTTGGAGGGGAAAACAGACAATTTTAAATAAATGTGATGCATCATACATTAATTGTGGGTGCCTAACACAACCAAGTTGATAAATGTTCGTCAACTAAAACAACTCATTGATTAACATATCCATAAAATATATGAAAAAATCATGATATCAAGCAAATAACTTAGATGAGGTTATTGTGGGCGATGGTCACAAACTAGTCAAATGGTTTTTCATGCATGTCCCCCGTATTTTGGGGTTAAAAACATTCCTTGGATGCATCATCGCATGGATTTGATATATTATTAAGAATCACAACCACTTTCTAACACTATGGTTTCTAGGGCTACGGCAGTATGTTTTTCCTGGTACGTAGATGAAACTTTGTATTTGTTTAAACTAAAAATAAATGTTTGAAAAGTTTTGTTGATCGGGTAAGCGATTAATTTTTGTTAGACGTATATATTACCTATTGCGCATATTATATTTATATACGTTACAATTGTAATATTTTGAAATTAGTATGGGATGACATACTATTTCTTATAATGAAAGAGATAAAGAAGCTGTAAATGAATAAGTAAGATCGACCAAGCAGTTTTAGCTTAGTGGTACAAACCAGTTCGAAAAATTGTGAACCCGTTCGTTTTGAATTCGATTTCGGTTGGGAACTAAACTTTTGTTGTTTTGTAAAGCAAATATATAGTTATATATGTTTTAGGTTTTATTAGAAAACTTGAGATCGGACTAGTTGTCGATAATGTTTTCTTTAGAGATTAGTTGGAATTTGGCCTAATTACTTAGGTTAATCAAAAAAAGAAAAAGAAAAAGTACTAAGATAGTTAGATATAGTGAAAAGTAAAATTAAATGAGGGAGAAGGAGCCAAAGTAAAGCTATGAGATTAAAAGAGATCAGAGTTACACTTGGGAAACATTGGATTAGAAGCTTTGGACTCATGTGGTATTCATTTAATGTGATGGGTTTTTTTGTCAACTTTAATGTGATGGTTGAAACTTCTCTTGAGGCTTTTATTGAGAGAAAAAAATCATTTATTTAAGAATTTCTACAGACATTAATTAGGGTTTTTCTTATAAAAATCTCTAATTAGCTTTGTGTCGGATCTCGTTTTGTGGGTCTTGCATTAACTTCCTCTGGATTTATGTTGTTATTTTAATTATATTCACACTATGTACTCGTTAGCTAATCCCTCTCGACATTGATCAATAGTTCGAAACTTCGAAAGTGATGCATGTATCTTCGATTTCTTAATTAAGTATGTATGATATGAGTAATATGGTTGATGACGGCTGCCAAGTTCTCTATTAAAAAGAAACAAAAGTTAACAAAAATCAAACCGTTGATTAATGATTCGGGTAATCTACTCTACTGGATAAGTGTGAGAACGTGATTCACACCAAAGATTTGTATTACGTGGTTGAAAATGTAGATTTTCTATGAATCAAAGATGTATTTAAGATTGAATGTCGAGAACGAACTTATACAATTGAAAATGAAGTATACAAATAAGATTCCATCTATTTAGTCGAAGTGTTCTCTATTGAAGTTGGAATGTCCTTGAATGATCTATCTTCTCTTTGAAATAGCTTCGATCCCCTCGATCTTTCTTGTTCCGATTTTTTCGGTATCTCATCTATGTCGATCCCGTCCTCTTTCCACGATTCGCGGGAACCGTTTCAATGGACGATGACCTGGCATGATAGTCACATCTGCCTTCCTTTCGTCGAGGTTGACTCTATCGAGCTCGACCTGAATTGCTGATGTATTTGAGCTTCCATCGAGCCGTGGTTTAAGCGGGTTTCAAACTGATGTTGGGCTTCTTGATCAATTAATGGGCCCGATTTCTGGATACGAAATCCAATACCAACAATAAGCTCGTTAGCTACAAACATGCTGTATGAAAAATTGAGACCAAAGTTTAGAGTTAACTAACTGGCTCAACAAATGCGCTTTTTTGACAATATATAAACTCTAAAACCATTCATGTATATCTAACAAGGAAAAAAAAACAATTTTTTTTGGGTTGGACAAGTGAACAAAATCAACTGATTAGTTTGTATTTCTTTCAGTCTAAATTGGAAAAAAAAAAACAGCTTATGAACTTAGGTTAGCGTATAATACTATTTTTCATTAATTTTTTCTAATTACGTCAGATAATAATAAATACTTACAAAAATATATAAAATAATTTTTTGTTGGTCAACCGTTTGCATTCATGGGCCGATGTAACAATACAAACGGGCCTAAAGCTCAGTACAATGAGAAGCAAAACGCGTGAATACAGAGAAGAAGATAAGATTGCCACGTGGCGACTGCAGAATGAAACCGTCATGCAGGACACGCGTCATGCGAAGGAAGCTCCGCCGGGAACCGCAAACCGTCGTGGAGGAGAACGCAGCTGCAGCACCGTGCCAACTCACCAACACTAACTCGGACCGTTTGCCGATCACCACATCCCGAACCACCTATTTTTGTTGTTGGTAAATGACAAGCATTTAACAATAAGACTAAATTTGTAAAATACTATATATCAACACACAGTATCATTTCCTATCTCTATTGATAAAGATCTTTATGCATGTGGTATATAAGTTGATAGACAGAAGTCATATTGGGTAGAAAATCGAAGAAAATGTGCACAAATACTTGTTCTTCTTGGATTCAAAAAGGTTAGGTCTTTGAATACTGTGTAAAGAAACTACATCTACAGCTTTTGGACGTTTATTAGGTTATTAATTAGGTTGTTCAAAACGATGTTCAAAGTCTGTCTTGTTGCGATTCTTTTTACGTATTAAATATTAGTTTCCCATCTCCCATAATATTTATCAGACCTCTAAACTTCACATCCGTATTATTAACAATATCATTTAAGCCATATGTGATAATAGGGTCAGCTAAATATATTATAGAATAATTTTTCCAGTTTGCTAAAGTTTACCAAATAGTAATAAACACTGTGTATAGTTTTTTACAATGTTTATGATTCATCACTTAACTTTGAACTATTTCTTATAAAAACTTTAAATTATTTATGTTTGTTAAAATTCTTGTCTATGTCATGTACGTCAATATTTAGTAAATCGATAAGCACTTCATTATTTATGTGCAAAAATGCAGTCTTGTTTTCAAACCTATGGTAAAAGCAAGACCACTTTTTGACTACCATCGTGCAACAAAACATATGTTTTACTAGAAATGTGTGAAACCACACTCATTCGTTAATGCTACATAAAGATTAATTAATTAGTTTCATTTTGTGGTGCCAAGAAATTAAAATTAGTCTGTGTATATTTTTGTTTCTCTTTTTTTAATGAATTAATATAATAAGGCCTGTACCTTAATTCGTTTTTTGTTTTACTTTGGTTTTAGCTAAATAACACAAGGTTAATCACCAACTATGGAGTTTATGGCCCTGAATGTATGCTGCGGGACACGCAATACGCAGTGCGTTACAAAAAGTATGTCACCATTCAACTTCATTTGTAATCACCAATTTCTGTAAAAAATAAATAACAAATAAAATAATAAAATAGGTGCGGGACCAAATTTAACTAGAACCGCCGTTAAAGCAAAAAGCCATGTATAAGGTGTGTATCGTGGACTGTTCCAAGTTAAGTAATTTTTAAAATATTTCTTATATGAATTATTTTATTTCGGTGACAAAAAATGAAGTAATTATGGGATTACATAATTTTAACAAAATTTTAAATTTTCAGATGTTAATTTCATAGAAGTAACGATGGAGACGAGAATAAACAACACAAATTTTATAGTTTTAACATAAATATGTTTTGTTGTATTTATAAACTAGATTTTAAATTCAAAATAATTGTATTGTTTTGTGATTCATAAAAATATATAAAAATATATTTCAAGTTAATAGATAAATTAAAAATTATATTTTTGAATTGTAATAAAAATTATTATTTATTTCAATTTGAAAAAAAAATATTTATAATTGAATTCTGCATTATTTATAACTTTTGCACAATTCAAATATTTGTTCCGCACCGCATGTTATTTTTGTCACCATTCAAACTTTATTACATACCGCTTTTTTTTCTTAACCGCTCTAGTTCCGCAGTATGCGTTTTTTCTATAAAACCGCAATTAAATTAATCTGCACCGCTCAATCCGCTTAACCCGCACCATTCATTCCGTTGTTACCATTCGAAGCCTATGAATTTTTAAACTTAGCTCTCCGTAATCCGATTAAAACAAGTGTTGTTTTTTAGGCATTGAAGTCGCTGACCTAAGATGCTTCGCAGAGATTCTGTCCGATTTTATATACTTTCATTTTTTTAAAAAATCAAGGGAGAAATCATTATCCCAAGTTTTAAATTTAATCAGTCCCTTCCCATAAAAACTCGGGCCTCCCCAACATTATTATTCTCATAATCACTTTACAAAGTTAAAATAGTGTGAGGATGTATTAATTAATAGTAAGTGTTGTGTGAAGGAGAGATTGGTTGAAGTTTTGATGTGAATGTCTTTCAAGGCAACAAACATTCACGTTGGAGGTCATTTCTAAAGGACTCTCGGTCCTAATTAGGGTTTCACGTCATTCTCACTTACATAGTGTATTATCCTAACATTATCCCTCTCTCTCTCTTAATTTTTTTTCTTTATTTTCATTCTTATTTATATTAACTAGTTGCCTAACAAACTTTTTGTTTCATTTTCCGTATGTGTTAGAAAAAGTCAAATATAGGCCTCCATATGATTTTTTTTTTCCAAACCTTGGAATACTATATATGGGTTATATATTTTTAAATGTGAAGGTGGTTTTTGTGTGTTACACTTACTTAAAGATATATATATTCTAAACACATATTAAAAATCTGTAAGGCATGGACTCATGTTGGTTCTTTTCACTTTTGATGTAAGATTTAACTTGTTTTTCAAAATAATAAACATTGAGTGTTTCTTTCATTTTAGATCATATATATACCTATTTGGACTATGAAAGTACATTATCTACGGTATACACGATATTTTTATATAAGATATATGAGGTAATACTCTTTATAATACCCTTGTAAACCACCCATCTCACCCTCCTCGACTTCTGTAAAAATTTTTAAAGAGAGAAGATTGAGACATCGAGAGACTAGTTAATATTTTTGTTAAAAACCAAGAGTTCGTATCATAATAATTAAGGAAGTGGTAATACCCTCTTGCTATTCAGATTTGAATTCTCTTAGTCATCGGAGGATTAAACTGAGAATATCGTCGGTTTTAATGAAAAACACGTGCGACCGTCACTTAAAATGGGCGCAACATGTTAGTCGGAGTCCACCTTGGTGAGGTCCGGATATCATAAATTATCAAAAAAAATATTTTTGTTAACTTCTTTTTAATAAATAATATATTGAATAAAGAAAGATTAGAGGTTAGTAATATACGACTGTCGTGTCTTAAAGAAAGAAGGGAAGAGTCAAAGGACAACGTGGAGAAACTTTTCATCAAACCTTAAAAAAAAAAAACTTCTCATCAAACTGATTCGGACGCCAACCTATCACGCGGCTGTGCGGTGCTCATTCCATTTTCCTAGTTGCTCTCACCATTCTCAGGGTCCAAAACGTCACTGCAGACGTCTATTATGAGACTGATAATTAAAGTGTAATGTGTATGTATCTATCTTATAGTCCAAAATACGGACCTATTTACACTGTTATGAGGATACGTTTAAATGTATAATTATATATCTAATTGAACAAATAAAATGGTTAACCACTTTGTTATCATGAAGGTGGTAAACCACACTTATATCTTCAAAGTTACAAATAAAATTTTCAAAAAAAAATAATATTTATATGTAATATTTGGTCTCAAATGATTTTTCTCTCAATTATTGACCAAGCTTTGATTAAAAATAATTGTGTAAGATAATAAATAAATATTATAGAATTAGATGAATTAATTATTCAATATATAAAAGCTTAGAACCCTTAATATTAAATTCACAAGTTAATGTAACTGTTACAAAACCTGTTGTTACGAAAATTTGACCTAGTTAATATTACGGGCTACGATCTGATATGTCCGAACAAAGGGGTGAAATACAAATATGAAGTGAGGTCGAAATGATTCTTTATTGATCTTAAGGCCGGAGCCGAGCTATGAACATGATGGTACGAGGTGTGAGTCCGTCGAATGACGTGCTCACTAAGCTATGCTTGAGGTCGGAGCTTTATAGAAGTAGTTCGGCCTCTCGCAATTTACAATCTGCCTAAAATGAAGAATGAAGGGTCCTACACTACAAGAAAAAATGTATTTAGCTACGGATTTTTCCGTAGCTAATTTTTCAGCTACGGATTGCTACGGATTAGCTACGAATACAAATCGTAGCAAAGTCGTAGGTATTCGTAGCTATTCGTAGCTATATAGCTACGAATACGGGTCGTAGCTATCTGTAGCTATATAGATGCAAATAGTTACGAATATGTCGTAGCAAATAATAGCTACGATTAACTATGTCATTTGTCGTAGCTAATTAGCTACGAAAAAAGTTCGTAGCTATTCACAGCTATATATAACGAATATTTAAATATATATGGTATAGATACGGATAGCTACGATACGAATAATTTCGTAGCTATTGAAACCCTAAACCCTAAACAAACCCTAAAATTCTAACTAATGAAATTATAATTAGTATAATATATCCAAAACTAAAACTAAGTTTTAACACTTATAAATTAAAAAATATATTCTAACTATATTATTTGTAAACATTAAATTAAAATCCTAAACACAACACTTAAAACCCTATACCCTAAACCATAATTATAATCTCAATCATAAACTATACAATCAAAATATAAAAACTAATTATATATATAAAACTAATATTTAAACATGTACATATATAGTCTAGATAAACAAATTAAAAATATAAACCCTAAACCCTAAACCCTAACTCTAAACCCTAAACAAACCCCAAAACTACAAAGTATAAATAAAATTCTAATTAACAAAATTTCAATTACTATAACATATCCAAACCTAATATTCAACATTTATACATTTTTCTAATCTATTAATTTTAAACATTATTATATATAACTTTAAAACAACCCTTAAAACCATATACCCTAAACCATAATAATACTCTAAACATCAATCTCAATCATAAACTATAAAAATATAAAATCAAAATATAAAAACTAATTATATATACATAAAACTAATATTTTAAAATTTACATATATAGTTCAAATAAAACAAATTAAAACTCTAAACCCTATACTATATACTAATTTTACATATAAAACAAATTACATATTTTATTATTATTTTTAAATTATTTATAAAAATTAATATTTTTAAAAGTTTTATATATTACAATTTTAAATCTAAGATTTTTTTTAAAAAAAAAATTAACCATTTTACTATTTTTAAATTATTTTTAATTATTGTATATTAAATATTTTAAAAAAAATTCTATTGGTTCATTTGTGTATCACATGGATCACAAACTAGAACCGTTGATTAAAACATATCAACCGTTCAGATCTCTCTTTATCAGATAAACAGATCTATTTTTAGACCGTTAGATCTGTCTCAGTAAATCCTGACCATTGAATCAATGTAAACCCTAAAACCTAATTTTTGTCTTCATGTTCTTTCGTCTTCTTCTCTGTCTCTTCAATCGCCGACTAATTTTTTTTCTTCATCTTCTTTCGTCTTCTTCTCTGTCTGTTCCTCTCTTCATCTTCTATTTTGCTTCTTCACTTCGTCTTCTTCTTTGTCCCTTCCTCTCTTCGTCTTAGTCTTCTTCTCCCAGCCACCACCACCTACGAATCTTCTTCCCAGCCAACATCACCTACGAATCTTCTTTTCCCAGCCACCACCACATACAAATCTTCTTCCTCCTTCAGATCTCTTCTTCATCCTCTTCGAATCTTTGCCTCGCCTCTGTCTGCAGATCTCTTCTGCTCTCAACTTTCAGATCTCTTGTATGGTGAGACGATTTCTCAGGTTACAGAGGTGCGGCGGTATTCTCGGCGGATCTTCCATGCTCGTGGACGGCAGCCGCTCCGTTTGGGCCGTGACGTCGTCTCTTCGGTGAGAGAGGGAACTGTTTCCAGAGCATGCCGTAAAGAGATGCGTTCTGACCAAGCTGATAGAGAGAAGACGATGACGATGGGGAGAGAGAGAAGAGGAAGACAGTGGTGCCGATGGCGGCATCATCACCGGAGCTGCCATAATCGGTGACGACGATGTCGATCTGGGCTCTCATCCGAGCTTTGCTATTTTCTTGTTTTTTTGGTTTTTTATTTAATTGTTTTTTGTAAATTTTAATTATTTTGATAAAATAATTATTTACTGTAATTTAATTTTATTATAAATATTAAATTTAATTAATTTTTTTTTTTAAATTTTGTTCTAATTTTTTTTTTAATTTTTTTTAAAGTTAGCTACGACAAAAATCATAGCAATCCGTAGATACATAGCTACGACTTTATTCGTATCTATTCCTAGCGATCATAGCTACGCCGTGGCTTCGTAGCTATCTGTAGCAAATAGCTACGGGACTGTTTGTAGCTATGCCGCAGCAAGCTTGCTGCGGATAGCTACGGATTCTCATTTGCTATGAGCGTTTAGGCGGGGATAGCGTTCGTAGCTATCCGTAGCTAATGGAAAATTAGCTACGGATTTTGGGCCATAGCTACGAAATAATCCGTAGCTATGACCCAGTTTTCTTGTAGTGCTATTTATAGCGCTTGGATGCTGACTCTTCCTTGGGCTGTTAACTCCTTAACGGGCTTGTCTTCTTGGGCCAGAATGATGCTTGTTGATTTAATAAGATTTCCAATGGGCTTATGGATGGGTGCTAAATCCATATCAAACAATTAGTCCCCCCCAGTTCGTCGAGTTGTGAAGCTGAGCTCGATGAATTTCCTTGAATATTTAAGTCAAGCGGAAATCTTTGTTTAAATCGCTTTTGCTTTGGGTCACATTTTTAGAGGGGTGACATATCTCCGAGGCTATGTGGCTCTCGAATCGTCGTGAGACTTGTTCATTACTTTTGAGTCTCCTCGGCTTCCATGTCTTCTTTCCCACAATCTCACACTTTCTTTCTCGATTATTCTGCTCTTCGTTAGATCTCTTAAGTCGGTATGCGAGCGGAGTGACTTTTTATTTGTCTTCTAGCAGTAGTGATTCGGATTCTTCTAGTTCGCCAGGTGTAAGTTATGCGCGATTCAGGCTTTCTCGTGACGACGAGGAGTTTTTTATTTCTCGCGGTGGCTGGATTCTTCGTCCGTTCTGGAGCCATCCGGTGATGAAGAAACCCATTGCGTATCAGCCATTTTCCGACTTTTCCCTTCCTCCGTTTTCAAAAGATGAAAACTAACCCTCGATGCTGAGTGAGGCGAAGGGAGTGAGCATGATTCAGGTGTTGATGCAGAAGCATCGGGTCACGAGCGTGACGACAATGATTTGATTGGGCCTAGAGATGGTACTTCTGGTGCTAGCGCTTCTGCTTCTGCCAGCCGTTCTCAATATGCGGTTCCGAAGGTAAAAAAGAAAAAGAGAACGAAGAAGGAAGCGGTTACAACTGATGAGGGAAATTCTCGAAAGAAAGTAGTTGCTCGGCCAATTCCTTCGTCCATCTGCGAGCAAGATTCCCTGGATACCCTTTTGCGAGACCGTATCCATATTCCCGGTCTCGATTATCGTTTGCCGTCCTCGACAGAGAGACCTTGGGATGTTTCTCCTGGATGGGTTTGTCTGAAGGAAAGTTTGTTCTCGGAGTGCCATTTGTTATTTCCTCTTCCGAGGCTCTTGGTTGAATACTGCGAAGCGAGGAAGATAGATATCTCTCAGCTTTGTCCGGGTGCCATTCGTAATATGGTGGGTGCTTTAATCATGGCAGCTGATGGTGGTTTTGATATGTCCATTGATTTCTTCTATAAGTTGACGTCGATAGCGGTTAATCGAGGAACCACCGGTACCTTTTATACGAAGGTTTTGCCTAGGCATAGTCTGAAGATTGTGTCCGACCCTTCAGATAAAACGGACCGTTGGTAGGATGGTTATTTCTTTGTGCGAATTAACAATTCGCTGACGTTTAATGTGAATATGGTCTTCTATTCAGCTTGGAACACCAATCCTGGTAGTTATCTTTCTCGTCTGCTTTTTTTCCATTTGGGTATTCTGTTGTTGTTTGTGTGGCTCGTCTTTACATTTGTTTGTTTGTTCTGCAGACTGTTCCCCTTCCGGTTTCTGGACTGCGGATTTCTCTCAGAGTTTGAAGAAGATGAAGGCTCGTCTTCCAGTGCCCTGACCTTTTAGGAAATATGAAGGAGGGAAAATTCGCTTTGATTTGAAGGTTCGAGCTTGTTTTCAAAAAATTTATTCAAGTATGGATCCTTCTCCCCCCCCCTCCAATTCGTGATATAGCTTCCGTTTTCTAATCTTGAGATTGTCTTGTCAGAATTCTTGGGGCCGGTGTCTTCTGGTCATCCGGCCAGCATGTCGATATCCCCTCCCCGTCTTCCTAGGAAACGTCGTAAGGTTTTTAGTGCGGACCAAGACTGCCCTGTCGTGAGTTGTTCTTCTGGGGAGTTTATCTCGTTTCCAGGGGGTCCGCCTGTCGTTGATCTAGAGACAAGTTCTGGTACTGCGGAGCGAGCTGTCGCGCAGTCTCCTGTGGATGTGGGAACCAGAGTGAAGGGTTAATCTCGGCCTCGGTCGGGACCGGGATGTAAATCCTGTTCGAGTTACCGTCCCTGATTTTGGTTCTCAGGGAACGGGGCCCTCTCGTCCTGAAGGAGGGCATGTCAGTCTTGAAGCTTCCGACATTCTGCGTTCCGAGGTGGCGGAGGACGGTCTTGTGGGGGGAGGGTTGAGTGGTCGGGGGCCTGACCCGATCGACTTTTCTTGGTCGTACCGTCATACGGGAGCAACACCTTTGCTGGAGGACAGACAGTCCTGCGCTAAACTTCTCCAACTTATCGCGGTGAAGCCTCCTTGTATATTGATTCCTATTGATGAGATGCTCATGCCCGATCTTCAGGAAGACTTCATCCATTGTGTTATGAATGTAAGTTTGTTGATTCCTTTTGTTGTTTTATTTGGCTGCGTTCTTTGGCTGACCATTCCTCGTTTTCCCCCTTTTTGTGTGTTTCTTTGTTGTAGTCGGCTGCTGCTTTCAACCGGCTCAGGGATTGTTATGAGCATGACATGAAAAATTCCGGGTCGACGGATGTCGCTCTCAGGGAACAAATCGACGGGTTGCTTGATTCAGCTCGTGAGTTGGAAGCTGCTCGCGGACAACTTAAGGAGGATGAGGCATCTGTGGCTACTTTAGCGCTTGCGAAGCTGGATGTAGCAGATCTCGAGAAGAGGATTACAGACTTCGTGGCTGCGAATGGTGATGAACGTCACGAGGTCGACCGTTTGAGGTCGGAATCTATCCGTCTGGCTGCTCGTCGTGACGAGCTACGAGCCTCGTTTGACGAGCGCCTTCTGGTTGAGCAGAAGGCTCGCCGCGAGATGCTTGCCGACCATCTTGCGAAATTGAGGTCAGAGAGGGAGCGAGAAGAGCTTTATGTTGAGAAGCTTCTTCTCCTTAATCAAGTGGTCTCTGTTCTTGGTGCATACCGACTGTTGGCTGAAAAGGGGATTCATGTCACTTCTGCGTTGATTGCCCAACATGAGCTGGATGAGCCCTTGCTTCACCAACAGGTTAGTGCGTTGAAGCCTATTGCACTTGGCCCCTGCGACTTGCTCACTTTGCCATTCTCTGCTGATAATGCCATTGTCGATGGCGTGGCGGACACTGACGGGGTGAGTGCTTCGTCTGCTGAGGTTGTGGCTATCTCTGAAAGGCCGGGCTCTTTGGATTGACTAGGCGGTGCATCCAGCTTGCGGTCTTCTTCCCCTTTCTTTTCTATTCTTTTTTTGTAAAAGATTAGCTTTTTGGCGGTCTTTATCCGTTTATCAACGCTTTTTCTTGTGCTTATCTATTGCGCTTCGGAACTTGTATTTGCATTGAAGGTTACGTTGGTAACCGCCGTGCTGCTCTGGGAATTCTTCTTTTTGATTATAAATGTTCCTCCTTTTCTTCTGTTTTGTCGATTTGATCTATGTTCTTGCTTGCAAATCACCGTGTTTGGGTGAGCCTTGGCCGTGAAGCTGTCAATCGACGTTGATGCCGGTTGGTTTCGATGCTTGGGCGCGATCCGAGGGCCTCTCTTGTTTATTATACTTGTAGGTTCGAGGATGATTTCGATGTGTTGCTGATTTTAGTAATGAGCCGGGGTCGGGCTGGCTCTCCTTCCTTCTTGGTGAGGGAGGCTTGGTCGCTGCTAGACTGTCCAGGAGATCCGCAGGATCTATTCTTGGGGGCCGGTCACTATTGTGGGGCTGGTGTTTACCCCATCTTGGACTGCTTCGGTCGGTTGCCTTCGCTTGGATCCTCTGCCTTTGTGGGAGTGGCTTTTCAGGGGACAAACGTTTGATGCGGCGCTTGTTGCATGATTTTCCGTTTGTTCCCCGTAATTATTTTGTTCGTGGCTTCCTTCGTCGTGGGAGACGTGAACCCCTGTTTGGGCGAGGTCGTCTTTTGAGATATTGAGTTTTTTTTTTCTGAGCGTTCGCTTTAGTTTATTCCTTTGTAATTTGGATGAGAATAGTATTTGAAGTAAAAAGAGATGCGTTGTTGTCCTTCTTTTTTTTTTTGCACATATTATTTTTTTTTTTGGTTTTTGCGAGTCGTTTCTCGACTTTGGGCAAGATCAAATTTTAGGTGCGAGTACGTGCTTGGCTTATCATGTCTTCGGTTTTCTCGAGCGAAAACAATGCTCGCACCTTTACCCACGGATGTTTGTGAATGCGAGCTTAGGCTCGGCTTATCTCGTCATCCGTTGAGCTACCTAGGTGCGAGTACGTGCTCGGCTTATCCTGTGGGATCCTGGACATAGTTGTACAAAGGAGGTTCGGCTTACGAAGCTTTTCCTAGAGATCCGTGTGGGATCTGGGCCCGGCTTACAAAAATGCGATGCAACATGTCGCTGTGCATGAGACACGTGTTTATTTGATCGATCATTTGGCCAGAATGTCGATTGTTAGTTATTTGTGGGTTAGATTGTATGATAATGCGTGAAGCTTTTTATTGAAAAATATAGAGGTGGATGCATCCTACACAGGTTGCCTACGTACTCTCCAAAGAGAAATCAAATCGGGCGTAGTTCTTTTTGGTCTTTACATTCGCATGGAAATAAAAAACCTATTTTTACCTCGGTCGGTTGTGGTTTGGCAATGCCGCTTTTAGAGGGTGCTGGAGTGTTTCGAGCTGACTGATGCGTTTTCTTTGCTCGTTGTTAGATTCTCCCTTGCTTCGTTTGTTTCGGCTTCCCGTTCGATATGTCCGGGCGGCTTGAACACCTTGGTTGCGTTGCTGCTGTGGTTGGTTGAAAACCTTCGTGGTCTCGACGTTTGCGGAGTCCTTCGAAAAATGAGGTTGACGGAGCTGTTTGGTTCCAACGTGATTTTGATGATCCTCTGCCCGCTGGGGCCGAACTCGACAATGAGCGAGTCACTATGCTTTGTCCCAAAATTTTCTTGGTTTTCCGTGGTGGGAATAATTTCCTTGTCGTTTCCCGATTTTGTTGCGAAAGTCATGTCTGCTCGCCCTCGTGCGTTTACGTTTTGAATGCGTCCTTGTGCTGATTGTTCCGAACTGTTTGGAGCTTGGTCACCTGTTGTGCCGATTTCGTCATGGTCCTTGCGGCAGGCTCGTTTTGGCCGTACTTCGGATGTTGCTTCCTGTTTTTCCCACCACTGATCAGGTCGCTCTGATTGTCCTTCGTTACACATGGGCTGTTCCTTCATCCCTTGTCCTCCGTGAGAGGTCGCTGGCGTGCTTTGATTGGCTGGGGCCGCCGCTTCACTCTGATAGAGGAGGCTTCGTAGGTGTCGACATTCAGCGGTGTTATGTCCGGGTCGCTGGTGGAAGGTGCAGAAGAGCCTGTCCTGGTCGTCGGTCCGTGTATGTTTGATATGTGCCCGACGTTGTTGGATGAGGTTGTGGTGGGTCCATGGCCTCTTCCTTTTCTCGCTGAGAGGTGTTTGTTCGGGTTTCTTTACATTTTCAGCCGAGGAGAACTTTTCCATCAGCAAATTCCTCCTTTCTTCTAGCGCGGCGAGAGCTGATGCTCGGTGGAGGACGTCTTCGAGGGTCTGTGCCTTGTTCGTCGTTAGCTCGTATCGGAGAGGCGATTCATGCCAGAGCCCGTATCGCAGCATTGAGAGCCCTTCTTTACTTGTCGTCGGGGTTTTGGAGGCGATGGCTTCAAATCTATTGATATATGATTTAAGAGATTCCTCCGGGCCTTGGTTTATGGTCCAGATATCGTCGTCGGGAGTTTCTTCTTGGTCGACCGCGGAGTGGTGCTCAAGAAAGGCGGTCGTTAGTTGTTGGTAACTATCAATGGAACATGTTTTCAGAGATAGGAACCAGTCGAGTGATGCGCCACCTAGCCTTTCGATGAAGAGTCGGCAATAGCCGGCGTCGCGTTCTTCCGGAGAGAATCGCGTTCGCACTAGCGCGGTGTTGAAAGCCGTCAAGTATCGGCGTGGATTCGAGGTTCCTTCGTAGGCTGGTAACTTGATTCCCTCGAGGTGTCCGATTGGCGTGCTGGTTATCCTTACTGTGAATGGAGTGCTTTGTCCTTCTTCGCGGGATTGGTCGGGACGGCTGTTGCTGCTCCTGATGAGTTCATCGATCGGTTCTTCTTGGGTCTCGGAGAAAGGAGAGGGGGCTCCCCTCTAGTATTGAAGGCCTCGCTTTCTTGTTCGTGATTGTGAGGGGTGTAGGCTGCCACGGCGCCAATGCCACGAGAATCGTTGGGTAGGGCCGACGATGGTGCCTCGTCTAACTTATTTAGTGAGTTTGTGTTTTGGATGAGTAGATTCTGAGGAGGGGGCTCGGAGTTTGCTCGTATTGGTTTGCGAAAGGTTATGTCATCTCGGCTTCGTTTTAGATCGCAAAGAAGTTAATCGTTCCCCACAGACGGCGCCAATTGTTGTTACGGAAATTCAACCTAGTCAATATTATGGGCTACGATCTGATATGTCCGAACAACGAGGTGAAATACAAATATAAAGTGAGGTCAAAATGATTCTTTATTGATCTTAAGGCCGGAGCCGAGCTATGAACAGGATGGTACGAGGTGTGAGTCCGTCGAATGACGTGCTCACTAAGCTATGCTTGAGGTCGGAGCTTTATAGAAGTAGCTCGGCCTCTCGCAAGTTACAATCTGCCTAAAATGAAGAATGAAGGGTCCTATTTATAGCGCTTGGATGCTGACTCTTCT
This sequence comes from Orychophragmus violaceus, assembly GCA_030180135.1. Lineage (NCBI taxonomy): Eukaryota > Viridiplantae > Streptophyta > Magnoliopsida > Brassicales > Brassicaceae > Orychophragmus > Orychophragmus violaceus. The sequence continues at coordinate 12,268,111 of CM058235.1, read as the reverse complement.
TTGGGCTGTTGACTCCTTCACGGGCTTGTCTTCTTGCTAAGGTATTCAAAGGCCGATATTATAGGAATGGGGGTCCTTTAGACCCATTTAAGTCATACTCTGCATCTTATGGATGGAGAAGTATCACTTCTGCTAGATCTTTGGTTAACAAAGGACTAATCAAAAGGGTTGGAACAGGAGATACCATATCTGTATGGAATGACCCCTGGATTCCAGGTCACCGCCCGAGATCAGCAACAAGTAAAACAATTTCTTATGATCCCACACTAAAAGTGAGCCAATTGATTGATCATACGAACCATATTTGGGATGAGCAGCTTATTAATAGCCTTATCGATCCAGAAGATACAGCACTCATTATTGGTTTACCAATTACTAAAATCTCTAGGCCGGATAATCTCGGCTGGCATTACACAAAGAGCGGAAAGTATTCGGTTAAATCGGGTTACTTTTTAGAAAGAAAATTCCCGGATAAAAGATATATAAATACAGCCAATGGACCAGATGTAAAACGACTTCAGGAGCAGTGTTGGAAGTTAAGGTGTCCGCCAAAAGTTCAACATTTTATTTGGCAGGCAATCTCGGGTTGTCTATCGGTTACAAAGAATTTAAAAGCCCGAGGAATCAATTGTGATACCCGGTGCGTTAAGTGTGGGACAGAAGAGGAATCAATAAATCATGTCCTATTTGAATGCCCGCCGGCCTTGCAAACTTGGGCCTTTCAAGTATACCATCGCCTCATGGAAGTTTTCCATTACCCTCTTTGTTTACCAATATGGATTATTTGTTCTGGCGAGTGCCATCTGATGTTGACATTGGATGTTTTCCTTGGATTATTTGGTATATTTGGAAGAGTAGAAATGATAAACTTTATAGTAATATTGATCGGGATCCACGGGAAATTTTACGCCTGGCGAAAAGTGAATTCACAGCATGGGGAGCGGCACAAACTTCAGTATTATTGGGTAACACATGAGTACAAAGGAATCAGGACAATATTGCTACAATTCAGGCACCGGTAAATGTTACAGGAGGATGATGCTTTCTGGATGGATCATGGAAGGAAGGAGATAGATTTTCAGGACAGAGCTGGTATAGCATTTACGAAGGAGACAGATATATCATGATGGGAGCAAGTAATATCAGATGTAGTTTATCTCCACTTTATGCAGAGTTCGAAGCACTAATTTGGGCTATGGAATGTATGAAACGGTGGAATCAACTTGAGGTAACCTTCGCAACAGACTGTTTGGAGCTGGTGAAGATAGTGTCTACATCCACAGAATGGCCTGCTTTCACGATATACTTGGATGAGTACGAGAGTCGCAAGAGTTTCTTCACAAGGTTCGTTATCACTCACACTCCACAAGCACACAACACAAAGGCGGACAAACTAGCACGTGGTGCAAGGATCCATCCTTCTTATTTTGTTTATGTCAATCCTGATTCACCGTCTTGCCTAGCTGAGAACTGGTAGAATCGTTTGCTGTTGTCAAAAAAAAAAATTTATTTTTAATTTATTCTCAGGGTATAGGGAAGATTATGGGCGAAATTTCTATAGTTGAAAGAAAAAATACGAAAGAATGTTGGAGGAATATGGCTAAAGGGATTCAAACAAAAGCAATATAAATTTGTCGTGAGAACCGTTACAAAAAATGTCGTCAGAAGAAAAGAAAACTAAGGCTAGTTGTTTTCTTAATTATGTTAAATAAATATAACTCCTTATTTATACTTTATAAGAAAAACATTTAAAGTTAGAATTAAATGAACACATGTGAACACCAACTTCGCTCTCCAAAGCCTTCAAAAACCTATTATAAATACATACCTATCTAACCCTCTCCCTTTAACTCTAAGCTTTGCTTTCTTCCTTCTACACCTCAAACTTCAAATTAGTAACTTCGATAACCAACCAAGACCGGTGTGATCGTGATCAAAGTAGAGATGGGCGGTCCAGGATCATCACCATGTGCTTCGTGTAAGCTTCTTCGAAGACGCTGTGCAAAAGATTGTATCTTTGCACCTTATTTCCCTCCTGACGATCCTCACAAATTCGCCATTGTCCATAAGGTCTTCGGCGCAAGCAACGTCAGCAAAATGTTACAGGTTCCATTTCATTCCCATTTTCCCATAATTACATTCTGTATTTTGCCATGCCATGATATTTTGTTCCGTTGAAAGCTTTCAACATTCTTAGCCTATGATTTTTTAATTTTTGTCATCTATTCAGTATGTGTTAATTTGGTCAAGTATCAAACTTTTTTTTTAAAACATATATATCTAACAACCCTAATTAATTCACTTTGATATTATTCTGAATTGGTTAATTATTATTCTTGGAAAACTATATATGATCTTTCTTTATATATAAAAGATGGTTACATGGTTGGTATAAATTGTCACAGGAGCTGCCGGTTCATCAAAGAGCTGACGCGGTGAACAGTCTGGTTTTCGAGGCAAACGCACGAGTTAGAGATCCAGTTTATGGCTGCGTAGGAGCAATCTCCTACTTACAAAACCAAGTCTCACAGCTTCAAATGCAACTAGCAGTGGCTCAAGCCGAGATTCTCTGCATCCAGATGCAACACGAGCCAACTTTACAGTCTCATCATCATCAAGTACTTGAACTAGACCAAGAAGACAAATCTCTCTTGCTAAACAACAACAACAACAACAACAATATCAATAACTGCAACAACAACACCAACATGGGTTATGCCATGTCTTCTGGGCAGTTCAACTCTAACTTTGCTTCTCCAAGTAGTATAATGCAAATGCAGATGCAAATGCAAATGCAAGATCCTCTTAAGCAAGAATCTCTTTGGACTTAGATTTAATTAACCCATGCATTGTAATATTATTAAAAGTTTGCTTCTTGGCTATGTTGAAAAAGAGGAGATGGGAACATGTTTTCGTGTAAGCAAAGTAATATAAGTCAAAAGCTTAAATGCATGCATGTGATGATGGTGATGAGTTGTAGTTAGAAGCTTTAGAATTAGAGATCTGTTTTTCCCTCTTCATTTGGTTTCTCACTTATATTTTTCTTTTCCCATCGTTTGAACAGTGAAAATTAGATCTTATTCCAAATCCAATTTAATTTACTTTTTAAGTCTTCAAGAAATTGCTCCACCCACTACACTTTTTTGCCAAAGAACCGACTTAAAACTTTGTCGCGTTCAAATTATGAGAAAGTTACATGTTTAATTGATTCGTTTAAAGAATAGATATACCTAAAATTTATCTTGGAAAACAAAGCATATTTGCTTTAACCGGAATATATATATATTAGTATATCCCTTCTGGCGATAACTAAAGCGATTTTCGATCTTCTCCGGCCACCAGCGTTTTGCCGGTGGTTCGGCTGTTTATAACTTTTCTTTTGTAGTTTCGGTTCTCTACCGCCAATAAATTCCGGTCTATTGCCGGACTTTTGGCTTCCGATCTAGTATCAGACTTTTGTTACCAACGTTTGTCGGTCTCTCCTCTAAAATAAGCTTTGATTGTCTGATATCTTCTTTTATCGATGCTTATTTTGGATTTCCGATTCCTTTTAGGGATCGTTTCGATTGATACCCACGGCGCTCATCCTCAAGGATCCGGTAGCAGCTTCCCTTCTTCCTTCTCTTCACCGAGTGCTTTTAGCAAGTTGGTTATATGCCCGATCGAGATGAATGGGTCTGGCGGTTCTAATTCCGTAGCGTCAAGTCCGATTTCGGTTCTTGCGGCAATCAAGCACGCGATAGCGGTGGCGGTCGAGTTGATGGTAAGCTTTTCATCTAGATGCGGTTTTCCATTGACGGATTTGGTGGATTTATCGATAGGCAGAGCGTCAATGATGAAGCGGTAACAGCAATCTCCGGTGACCGTTGTCGGTGGTCGACGTTTTGCATGTCAAAAATTGTTCGAGTTGCGACATGTGGCTCTGGGTTCGCACATCTCAACCCTTTCGTGTTGATCCGAAAACGCAGTCGGTTTCCTGTTTTGGGCCGAGTCTATGAGCCCACTTTTGCTGTATTTCATTTTCCATTTTCCATAATTGAGCTCTGTACTTTCCATAATCTATAAATGCTTGTCGACAAAAAAAAAAAAAGTATATCCCAAAAATGGTAGATTTTGTTTCTATTTGCGATAAAGTAAAGTGGAAATCGAAGAAAAAATTCAAGTTGAAATCGGCATTTTATTCAAACATATCTACATGATTCAACCTTACAATCTGTTTGACTTACTATAGATTTATTCGACCGACTTGATTTGATTAATCATAAGCAACACGTTAGAACGTAAGTCGCATGTACTGTTGCTTATGTACTAATTCTTTTTTTTAGCATATAAATTTTAAATTCATCAAATTCAATTAGAAAAGAGGAGGAGGTGGTGTTGAATTTGATTATGTTATCTCCATTACTAGTGTTCATGTGATCAGTAGACGAACAATATTTCAAAATATTGCCTGTCGACAGGGGAAAGAATCTTATGACTAAAAATAATCGATCATGTTCTTTCAGAATCTAATCTATTAAAACAGGAAGGTTTGCCATGGTACATAAATGTTGTTCCCGAAATTTGCCCTTGATATTATTAGGATTTGTAACCTTCATTAAGGGTAAAACTGTAAAACAATTTATATTTGATTTATTATCTCTACAATCCATGTTTCCAAACAAAACAATTATTAAACATGTAGTCAAACAACCAAAATCTAATGAGTCCCACTTTCCTAATTAATTAAAATCAAAACAAATTAATTGATAAATATAATTAATAATTTATACATCAACTATTATATATAAATTAAGATTCTCTAATTTATGATTTAATTCAAAATATATTTATAATATATTTTAATATCTCTTTATTTTGTTTCAAATATATATGTATATACATATTACGATTGATGTTTTTACGATTGTACTTTTTAGCAGGTTTTTCCATCAAACTGAAAAATATTTAACTAATTAAACGGGTTGAAAAATTAATTAGCCAATCTCGATTATAAATTTGCCATGGTACATAAATGTTGTTCCCGAAATTTGCCCTTGATATTATTAGGATTTGTAACCTTCATTAAGGGTAAAACTGTAAAACAATTTATATTTGATTTATTATCTCTACAATCCATGTTTCCAAACAAGACAATTATTAAACATGTAGCCAAACAACCAAAACTTAATGAGTCCCACTTTCCTAATTAATTAAAATCAAAACAAATTAATTGATAAATATAATTAATAATTTATACATCAACTATTATATATAAATTAAGATTCTCTAATTTATGATTTAATTCAAAATATATTTATAATATATTTTAATATCTCTTTATTTTGTTTCAAATATATATATATATATATATATATACATATTATGATTGATGTTTTTACGATTGTACTTTTTAGCAGGTTTTTCCATCAAACTGAAAAATATTTAATTAATTAAACGGGTTGAAAAATTAATTAGCCAATCTCGATTATAAATTTGCCATGGTACATAAATGTTGTTCCCGAAATTTGCCCTTGATATTATTAGGATTTGTAACCTTCATTAAGGGTAAAACTGTAAAACAATTTATATTTGATTTATTATCTCTACAATCCATGTTTCCAAACAAGACAATTATTAAACATGTAGCCAAACAACCAAAATCTAATGGGTCCCATTTTCCTAATTAATTAAAATCAAAACAAAATAATTGATAAATATAATAATAATTTATACATCAACTATTATATATAAATTAAGATTCTCTAATTTATGATTTAATTCAAAATATATTTATAATATATTTTAATATCTCTTTATTTTGTTTCAAATATATATATATATACACATATTACGATTGATGTTTTTACGATTGTACTTTTTAGCAGGTTTTTCCATCAAACTGAAAAATATTTAATTAATTAAACGGGTTGAAAAATTAATTAGCCAATCTCGATTATAAATTTTCTATAAAAAATTCGCATATAGTAAATAATTTCAGTTGATAAATTTTAAAATTAATAAAATATTAAAATGATTTCATACTTATATTATTCAAATATTTGAAGCGTCAAATTATGCTTTATGTTTGAATGAAGTTTTTAACGGATAGTTCCATCAAATTTGCAAATTATATATACGACTACAACATGTATTTTATAAAATAATATTTTAGATAAATAAAATAACAATTAAACATATACCACATAACTTTTTCAATAGTTGTTTTCACATATATATATTTTTCCAAACTATAATCTTACGATACAACACAGATTAAAATATATAATGCGAAATCGTTATTTTAATCTCTTAATCCTTACGATATATCTCCTCCAAATAACACATAATTCATTAAAAAAAAACTAAATTGATAACTCACTGTTTATAATGTTGGTTAAACAATTATAATCAAAATTAGATTACATAATTAAAAATCTAAACTACTATTAACAAAATGAATAAAAAGTAAAATTTGTAAAGAAAATTATAACCCGCACTTAGAAGTGCGGGTCAAAATCTAGTTTATTATTTAATTGTTCTAATGCCCTTAACTTGTTTTTGACGAATGTACCAAGCCAGAGAACTTACGACTGTCTTATTCATATATATATAATAACATTACTGGAATGATATTGATACTATTTTTTTTTTTTTTTTTTTTTTTTTTTGTCGACAGAAAATGTTTCATGGGCCAAGGCCTGACAAATACAAATGGGCCGAACATAGAAGAGCAAACAAAGAGAGTCGTGATCCAACAAGAGCCCGCTAAGAAGGATAAGATTGCCACGCGTCAAAGAAAGCGCGATCTCGGACATGCAGGTACACGCGTCTCTATCAGGAGCGCCACCGTGAGACCTCCGACGAACAGTGAGGAAAACAACGCCGAAGCCTACCGGACCGATTTACTGCTTCCACCAGGGACCATCTGTTGATCCAAACATCCCGAAACCACCAATCAACTCGCCTGCATCCAAAGAAAACAGTTACTAAAACTTCACCGGTAATCTTCAAATCCAAGGAGGCGCCGCCGCAGCTGGAGTCAGAAACCCAGCAGATCCACTAGGAGCTCATCCTCAGAGCGATGGGACGACAGCGATATTAATCCCTGCAGAGAGGAAGATCGAAGACGAAGCTTAGAAAGATCAGGGAGGTAATCGGCGAAAGAGAGAAAGGGAGGCTAGATCGATAAGAACACAAAGCGCCGGAACTCCGGCCAAGTCCGATGATTCGGAAAGAAGAAGCCAGCCTTAGAAACATCGCCTGAATTTATTGGGGGCGAAAACTAAAAAGTAAAGCCGATCAAAGCTCTGAAAACAAACTCATCGAATCGCGATCGGCAGTAAACAGGGTCTTTGGGGAAAAAAGATCCCAAACAAAATCAAAGAGATGAAGAACAAACGAGATCCGAAAAAAACCCCAAAACCATAGTATATACAGATCAAACAAGAAAGAAAAGTCGCGAATCCGTCTTCAATCTCTTCTGAAAGATAAGAGGAGCGAAGAAGAGAAGAGAGGATTTTCTCTCTCTAGAGAGAGAACGCGACTTTTACTTCCACACCACACTTTTAAGAGTTAAGACATGTATGAATGATATTGATACTATATCTTCAACTTTACGCGTAACTCTTTATTAATTAGTAAGGAAAAATAAATCGTTTTGTGTGTTTGTTGAAAGTAACTTGAAAGTTATTAAAGCATATAAATTAGTACGTTTGACGCATGTATACATCTAGTTAACTACATGTAGACGTCCATGTGCTCCATGCACGTGCGTAAATTTATATGCTCCAAACCGAAGTTAATTAAAAAGCAGAAGAGTCTCCATATAAACGATTTGATTACAATGGCGGAAGCACATTAAGCTTTAGACTTCAACGAACTTTCCGTTGGAGGGGCTAAAGCTATTCGAAGAGTACGTAGAAACCAAATTATATATATAGTATAGCTTCGCATAAGCGATTTTCAGATTGTACTTATGACAGAATGATGTTAATAAAAATAGCGTATTGTACTTATTAATGACAGAAGGATGCTAATTAAATAGATTAAGTGGTTGTACCTTAACTTTTTGTGCTATCGTATGTATTCTATAGATGACTAAAAATAAATCGATCGGTATATATATATATATATTACCCATCATATGTAAATGCTAACATTGTTTTCATTATAAATTACACCAACAGAAACAATGTGACCACTACTGCCCAGCCTCATCTCTCCTCAGCAATCAGCTTTTGTTAAAGGACGGGCAATATCTGATAATGTGCTTATCACACATGAAACCCTTCATTACCTTCGGAACTCGGGAGCAAAGAAGCGATGTTCCATGACGATCAAAACAGATATGAGTAAAGCCTATGATCGGATCGAATAGGATTTCCTCAAGGAGGTTCTTCGTTGCTTTGGTTTCAGCTCCACTTGGATCAATTGCATTATGGAATGTGTAAGTTCAGTCTCTTATGCCTTCCTAGTAAATGGAGCACCTCAAGGAAGAGTTCTTCCGTTTCGTGGACTTCGTCAAGGGGATCCTCTCTCCCCGTACTTGTTCATTTTATGCTCAGAAGTATTGTCGGGCCTTTGTCAACAAGCGCAAGCTTCCAGAAAGCTATCCGGTTTGAAAGTTGCTCGGCGCTCTCCTACTATCAATCACCTCTTGTTTGCGGACGACACCATGTTTTTCTGTAAAACTGATCACGCCAGTTGCTCAACCCTTCTATCCATCCTTCAGAGGTATGAACAAGCTTCGGGTCAGTACATTAACAAAGACAAGTCGGCAATAACCTTCTCATCCAAGACTCCCTCAGAAGTTAAGGCGAGGGTAAAGCAGTCCCTTCAGATTACTAAGGAAGGAGGTATTGGCAAGTATTTGGGACTGCCTGAGCACTTTGGTAGAAGGAAGCGGGACATTTTTGCTAGTATTGTGGATCGGATACGACAGAGATCTCATAGTTGGGCCACCAACTTCCTCTCTCAAGCGGGTAAGCAAGTGCTGCTAAAGTCAATCCTTGTTGCAATGCCCACTTATACTATGTCCTGCTTCAAACTACCACTATCACTATGCAAGCAAATCTAATCCTTACTTACTCGTTTTTGGTGGGACTGTAAACCGGAGGTAAAGAAACTATGTTGGGTTTCTTGGAAATGTCTAACTCAACCATATAAAGCCAGTGGTTTGGGTTTTAGAGAAATAGAGATCTTCAATGATGCTCTCCTAGCTAATCTTGCATGGAGAATTTTAAAGGAACCAGAGTCACTTCTCAGCTGGGTATTACTAGGGAAGTATTGTCACTCTAGGTCTTTCCTCAGCTGTGAAACTAGTCTTACCGCATCACATGGCTGGCGTGGAATTATCGCAGGTAAAGAAGTGCTAAAAAAAGGACTGGGTTGGGTTGTTGGAACCGGCTCGGACATCAGTGTTTGGAATGAACCATGGCTCTCTCTTTCCACGCCACTCTGCCCAATGGGGCCGCCATCTCTAGAACAATTGAATCTGAAGGTGGCAGACCTTCTGATCCCCTCCTCCGGTGACTGAAATTTGGCTGCAATCCGCCACCACCTACCTCAGTATGAGGATATCATTCGACTCATCATTCCAAGCCGTTTTCGAATGGATGATACTATAGCATGGTTGCCGGCTAAATCAGGTATTTACACCACCAAGTCAGGCTATACGATTGCAAGTCAACATGACTATATCAACATCACGACAAATTTTCCTTGGCTGAGCTGTATTTGGCACCTCCGTACTGCCCCTAAACTCAGACATTTCCTTTGGAAAGTTCAAAGTAGAGCTCTGGCTGTGGCTTCAAACCTTCAAGCTCGGGGATTACCGGTTGCAAAGGAGTGTAAAAGATGCGGAGAGCCAGAGTCGGAGATTCACCTTTTGATGCAGTGTCCTTTTGCAACTAAGGTATGGGAACTAGCTCCTATTGCACAGAGACCAGACTCATTGATTACTTCCACCTCCACCCTGCTCCAGTAAAACCGAGCATTAGTCAACCTACCTCCATCGGGTCTCTCATCGACACCTCTTTATCCTTGGATATATTGGCATTTATGGAAGACAAGGAATCGACTATGTTTTGAGAATGTTGTATTCTCGGAACAAGAAGTTATTACCAAGGCCATTTTCGATGCCCGAGTGTGGCAAGGAGCTCATGCTTCTAACCCGGACACCAAATTGGCTACGAAGCGCCGACGTCCCCCTCCTTCCCGAAGCTCCTCCCCGTCATACATCTCTTGTTTTGTTGATGCGGCTTGGATTGAGTCTTCTTCTCTTGGAGGATTTGGGTGGCTGTTTAAAAACCAGTCTGGTAGTATCGAAAGATACAACTCATCACACCGCTCTTTTGTCGCCTCTGTTTTAGTTGCAGAGTTACTTGCGGTTAAAGCTGCCATTTCTGATGCAGTTATTGCAGGATACAAGACCCTTGCAGTCTTCTCAGACTCACAGACGTTAGTATCGCTGCTCAATTCGAAGGAAGTTCGGGTTGATCTCCAAAGCATACTAAATGACATCTCTGTCCTCTGTCGTTCTTTGTATTCTATCTCATTTCATTTTGTTTCTCGTGTGCAAAACACTGAAGCTGATTCCTTGGCAAAGGCAGCTGTTCATGCTATTGTATCCCCACCTTCTGTGGGTTAAACTCTTTCGATAATCAATATAATCTTGGTTCATTCAAAAAAAAAAAAAAAACAATGTGGCGTCCCACTTTAGAAACTGAAAGAACACTTAAAATTGATGGAGACAGAAAAAAAATTTTGTCGACAATACTTTAGTTTATAAAGCCCAATGGGCTGGAACAAGTATAGGAGATGATAGACAATGAAAAAAATCGTGTACAGCAAACGGGCTTAAAGCTCAAAACCTAGTAAACCGACATCCCATTGTTCGGATAGACATGGAGAGCCACGCGTCATCTGAGATTGCCACGCGTCATGCAGTGAGGAGATCGACATGCAGATCGCCGGCGAAGAGAATCCGGTCACTGGCTTTGCTCCGATCGCTTCATCGCTTGCATCCTGCCGATCTAACATCCACCATAGCAAACACGAATTCCGCATCGAAAGAATTACGCTTCCGCCAACATGCCATCACCACTATCCCATACAACATCACCAGATTCCTAATCGGAATATCGGGAGCTTGAAGAGCCGCCGGACCCGTTCAACTAGAGCGGGCAACGATCGAACCGGCCAAAAGCGCTCGGCAGAAGGGAGTGGAGAGAGGAAGAAGTCTCCGGATCCGTGACAAGCGAATCACCGGGATGTGAGACCGACTGATTCCCATGGGAATTGGGAGAAGACCGATTTAAGATCCGATTAAAAGAGGTAAGTATAAACCGGACCTGAAATCAGAGAACTCCGACACAAAGCTGGAAAAAACCCGATATAAAATCGGGAAAGCCAACCCAACAACAACGTCGTGAGTTTATTGAAAGAAAAACAAAAAAATATAGTACAACCGACTCACCGACGTGACTATGGGAGCTCATGCCGGTGGCTGAAGAAGAAACACGGAATCGTCTTTTAGTCACCTAGAGAGAAGGAAGATAGGAAAGAGAGAGAGAGTCTATTAGGATTTTTGTTTTTTGAAGACAAAAATTTTAAATTATATTAAATTACAACATAATTAAACTTCATGTTAAAAAAACATATGTACACAATATGGTCAAGCACCTGGTCCATGTACCACTTTAGAAAAAAATAAAAAAAAATTATGGAGACAAAATTAAAACATATTAAAACACATTTTTGTTTGTCAGCATATTGTCACGGACTAATTCCTCGGGAACCCAATTTATGCGGCCTTAGCGAATTTATCTCTTGAAAATGCTAAGTCAGTCTCTCTCAAACTCGGACCTTGGCCTATATAGAAAGAGAAATGAACGTTTAGAGAGTGAAACTATAGAGAACTCTTTATTGAGAAAAGATTGGATGATTACAATTGAAGGATTCCACCCCTATTTATATAAAATTGTCTCCACAATTGACGGTTTTCTAGTAGGAAAAGTTTATTTTAATAGAATAGATAATTGAAATTGGTTAATCTATTTTCAACCCGTTTTCTAATGGTCAAAATATATATAAAAATTATATTTATTTTATATATCAAAATGTAACCAAAATAGGGTAATCCGTTCATTTAACATTTTTGAATTGTTTTAAATTCATTTTATTGTTTTTATAATTAAAATTTGGTAATTCTTTTTTTAACTTGTCTTGCAACAACGAACATAAATCTTTTTTAATACTTTATAATAAAAAATTAGTCTATATTTCAATCCATCTTATAGTAATCTAAATATTTTAAAACTATATTTGAATAATATAAATATTAAATAATTTTAATATTTTTTATCAAATTAAGTTATTATGAAAATATATTTTGAATAAAATCATAAATTATCAAATAATTATATAAAATATAATTAAAACTATTTTATAATAAATTTAATAATAAGTTTGAAATTAATAATTATTTTTTTAACAAATCGAAAAAATAAAAATATTTTTATAATATATATATATATATATATATATATATATTTTTTTTTTTTAAAACAGAAAGGTATTAAAAATATTATAAATATATTTTAGAACAAAATGATTAATTAAAAATATTTATTATGATCCATATATTGTCTAAATTTAATAATTCGAAATTATTCATAATAAAATCGAAAAATTAAAAAATACAGTGACACAATCCGTAATAAAACATATGATATCAATATTAATTTTTAAAAAGATCACATATTTGTATAGTATAGGTGTGTATTTGGTAGTAACATTCACAAAAAAACAGACTTGCCACGTAGTCAAGTCTCGCCCACCCAAGAAAATTCTCTTTGGAAAGAAGAAAGTTCGAACTTTGTTATCATTTTTGACTTGACAAGCACCCAATGACGACTTGACCACGTTTGTTTGTTAACGTTAAAAGTTCATGTTCCAGCACCCGCATAAACAACTCTTCACCACCTTAGCCTCAGTGAGCAGTATCACATTCTTCGTACCTTATGGATCCAATTAAATCTCAGCCATTCGGAGTCTGCCACGTGGTAGCGATGCCTTGGCCCGGACGAGGCCACATCAACCCCATGATGAACCTCTGCAAACGTCTCGTCGTCCGAGACCCTAACCTCATCGTCACGTTCGTCGTAACCGAAGAATGGCTCGGCTTCATCGGTTCCGACCCGAAACCAGACCGGATCCATTTCGGCACTCTCCCCAATCTCATCCCTTCCGAGCTCGTCCGTGCCAACGACTTCATCGGCTTCGTCGACGCCGTCCACAACAGATTGGAGAAGCCGTTTGAGCGGTTGCTTGACCGCCTTAACTCGCCGCCTCCGACCGTAATTATCGCCGACACTTACGTCATATGGGCGGTTCCTGTCGGCATACGGATGAATCTTCCGGTGGTTTCTCTGTGGACTATGTCTGCCACGATTCTCTCCCTCTTCTTTCACTCTGATCTACTCATAAGTCACGGCCATGCTCTGTTCGAACCATCAGGTAAAAACCAGTCAATAGTTTTAACTCATATCGTGGAAATTAAATAAAATTGATACTTTAATTGTAACTGAATATTGTTTGAATCTTGGGTTGTTCTAGAATCAAAAGAAGATGAAACTGTAGACTACATCCCTGGTTTATCTCCAACGAAACTCCGGGATCTGCCACCATTGTTCAACAGGTGCAACCATCGAGTCTTCAAGCTAGCCAAGTTGTGTTTCGACGAGCTCTCGAGAGCTAAGTGCCTTCTCTTCACTACCGGATATGAACTCGAACCTAAAGCCATTGACGTTATCACCTCCAAACTCAATATCCCGGTGTACGCCACTGGTCCTTTAATACCTTTCGAAGAACTCTCGGTTAGAAGTGACGGCAGCGAACCGGATTACATCCGGTGGCTTGATGAGCAACCAGAATGCTCTGTTCTTTACATATCCCAAGGGAGTTTTCTTTCGGTCTCCGAAGCTCAGATGGAGGAGATAGTGGAAGGAGTTAGAGAGAGCGGAGTTAGGTTCCTCTGGGTGGCTCGTGGTGGCGAGTCGAAGCTCAAGGAGGCTTTTAAGAGTAGCTCGGGTGTAGTAGTGAGCTGGTGCGATCAGCTGCGTGTGCTCTGCCACCCAGCTATTGGCGGGTTTTGGACTCATTGCGGGTTTAACTCGACTATGGAAGGGATATATTCAGGGGTGCCAATGCTGGCGTTTCCACTGTTTTGGGATCAGATTCTTAATGCGAAGATGATTGTGGAGGATTGGAGGGTTGCAATGAAGATTGAGAGGAGGAAGAAGGCGGAGTTATTAATAGCAAGAGACGAGATCAAGGAAGTAGTGAAGAGGTTAATGGATAGAGAGAGTGAAGAAGGGAAGGAGATGAGAAGAAGGGCTTTTGATTTCAGTGAGATATGTCGAGGAGCGGTTTCAGAAAGGGGCTCGTCTACTGCTAATATCGACGCTTTCATAAGGGATATTAGCGATACAACTTAGTTTTTGTTGTTGTTTGGCACATTGTTATTACAACAATGAGTGCATCTGTGTTTGCAGCTTGGCTTTACATGTGTTTTTCCATTTCGGTAATGTCTTTTCACCTTATCTTTGCATCTCTAACTATTGTCTTATTGAACCTGAAATTTTTGGCTGAGATTTACATCCTAACAATATAAACAACATATTTAATCTCCATTTCGATCGATTCTCTCTCAAACTTCTTAGTTTCAAATTTGTAATTCAGTATAATCCATTAGCCTCTGCTCTTCTAACACTCTTTCATAGAACAGCTTCAACTTAGCAAAACCGTTAACCAAATTTTACAACTCCTACGAAAATATATTTTTGCTTTTTTATGCATTGGCGTTGGTGCTAAAAAGAATTTGGAGCCCTTTAGCAATAATTTCTTTTCTAGTTTTCATTTATTATTAGGCCATCCTATGGAATATATAAGACTATCAACATTGGTTTTTAGTTTCAACACCCTCCACATCATCCATCTCTCTTCCACATGATTTCCTATTTCTTTCATCTAATAATTCAACATCTATTTAAAAAATTTACTCTACAATAGTTTGTTTAATAAAATTCAACACCTTATCCCACTTATACCACCAAAAGCCATTTGAGTAGAAAATCCGGAAAATTTAGTTGTTCTAGAGTCCGGAACAATTTCATTACCCTTCGGAGTAAAAGAATAAGAGGGTGTTTGAGATCCATTTTCTTAAAAAGACTTGAAATAATAAAAATGAGAGTTTATGAGAGGCTAAATAGAAAACTATTGTTAAAAAGACGGTTTTTCTGTGTAAAAACAAGTCTATATTTATAGAGTGTGAAAAATGATGAATTTTGGTATAAATTTTTTTATAAAAATAAAATAAAATCTTATATACAATAATTGTCAATAATGTATAAGTAAAAAAAAAAGTTCAGAACCATTAATTTTTCAAAGTGTGTGTCATATCTCATCCCCATCCATGCCCCATTATCACCGTAACTTTCTTCCTCCAATTAGTTTATGCCATATGTCAAGAAGCTTTAGTTCCAACTAGTTGAATAAATTCAACCGTTATGAATCCACTTTAGTTTCATAAAGTTATTCAACACCTAACTGCACCAATTAAACTGTTGAATAAATAATACAACAAGTCCATTGTATTTGTATCTAGTCTAATACTCCCTCTGTATAAAAATAAACTAAGTTTAAAGTTTTTACACACATATTAAGAAATTATTAAATTTTATATTTTTTCTAAACTAAACTATCATTTATTACTAGTTTGAAAACAAATTAACCAATCATAAACTAATCTGCAGAATATAAATGGTCAAAAAACTAAAACATATAATTAATTTTACATTGAAAATTGAAAAGATGATTTATATTTAGACAAAAAATAATATCTTAAACTTAGTTTAATTTTATACGGAGGGAGTATATATAGTTAGAGGGGCTCTCTCCAACTGCCACACCAACCTCCTCTTAATTGGTCATTTTCAAACAAAAATTTGCACACCATCATTTAAACTAAAATAATATACTATTTAATATAAGATCATTTAATTTAAATGAAATTAGTTATAATTATTGAAAACATAAATTTTAAATTTTAATTTAATTTAGAATCTCATAAATATATAAATATCATATATTGTAAATTTTTTTAAAAAATCATATTTTTGCAATAAGTAGACAAAAATAAATAAATTTCAATACAAGTGAAATGTCAAATTATAAGACTAAAGGTAAAAATACCATAATTAAAAAGCTTACAATAACTGAAAATAGAAGCAAATAATCATAGAACAAAAAAATATAAATAACAGAAATAATAATTATTAAGAATATAAATAAAATATTATAAAAATGAGATACAATGATAGTAAAAATAAAAATATATACAAAATACAAGAAGATAAGAAATAGAGTAAATCAATGAAATATATATAAAAATTAGAAAAATCTAAAATGATAACTAAAAATATTATAGAAATAATAATTATTAAGAATAAAAAGAAAATGTTACATTATGAGATAAAAAGATAATAAAATTATATAAAATATAAGAACATAAGGAAGAAAATAAAATTACTGACATATATATATATATATATAAAGTTTAAAAAATACAAAATGATAACTAAAACTATTAAAATATAGAAATAATTATTATTAAGAATACAAAGAAAATATTACAAAATGAGATAAACTGATAACAAGAAAAAAAATTATATAAAATATGACAACATAGGAAAGAAAATAAAATCAATGAAACATATATATAAAATAAATCAAAATTTAAAACGATAACTATTAATATTAAAATATTATGAATAAAAACTAAAAATTAAGAGTTTTTTGAATGAAAATATATAAATAACAAGTATATATATATTAATTAATTAGTTTATAAAAAATAAAAGGATGATAAAAAAGTTTTTTAAAAAGATCATTAAAATTTGATAATTAAAAATATTTGTATATAAACCAAATTAAATTAGTAATAGCATGTTATCGCATATTTTCTCTTAAAAATCATTATAATCATATAAAAGAAAGAAAAAAAATATAAATTTATAAATTAAAAACATATAAAATATTAATATTCAAAATAAATATCAAAATATATTAAATATTAATAAATTTAAGCAAAAACTGCGCAAATGTGCAGGTTCTCTTCTAGTTACTAATAAAAGTTAAACATATATGCATTTGAGAGTGTCCACATAAGATTTGAAAAATCATTATTATTGGTCCACTTCATTATTCAAAATTGAGAAAGTTTACAAATTTTAAATTTTATGAAATTAAGAAAGTTTACAAATATTTAAATTTAAAAATTTAGAAATAATTTAACATTTTAAAATAATAAAACATAGCAAGATTTTATAGATAGTAAAAATATAACATAAAAATGGAATGAAGAAACATTCATGATGTAAATTGTCATAAACAGAAAATATCAAATAAGTATTACTTAATTTAATGATGTACATATTGATGTTTAAGAAAAGGAAATTATAAAATTCAAAAAGTAGAATTAACTATCATGTAACTTCATGATTTATATATTGAAGTTTCTAAAAAAAAAACCTGTACAAATAAAATATAGATATAAAGAACATCATTACATAATTTCCAACTATTATAAAAAAGAAATTAGTTTTATCGCTAGAGTTAGGAGTTTTCTTTTTATAAGGTTTAGCTGTTGATTATAAATAAACATCTCAAATTTCATAGCTTAAAAAAATTTCTACATCAAAAAAATATTTCTTGTGGGGCAAAGATAACTTGACAAAGCGATGATCAATCATCTTTCTGCCTAACAAGTTGTTTCTTTGGTTTTGAACGAACTTCAGAAAAATTTTAACAAAAAGAAAGTTTTTGTTAGAGTTTTTTTCACTTTTGGGAAGCACGAACAATAAAAAGGCGGTTTATTTATGAGTCTCGAACTCCTACTCATCGATCAAAAAATATTTGCAACTTATTAATTTATCATCTATTCAACATTTAGTTAACATAAATACTAATAGATTTAAACAAAATGCAGGGGATTGTTACCCATACATTCATATATGCTAACCGAATAGGCTATTATTATGCAAAACTTAAGGCAGGTGTAATCTACAAAATCAAAAAAAATTAGTTACTCATAACAAGAACAACTACAAAATGACTGCCCACAAGTTTCAAATCCAATTTACTTTATTTACAACAATGGTTTAGGCCAATCAATGAAAGACAAAGGTTTATAATTTGATCTTATGACGAGTTTAAAGAAACAGTCGACATAAACGTTGACCTATATGTTGGATCTCCTAGGATCTAGGGTTTGATATATTGAATTAAACCAACCTCGTTCTTACCTTCACTACAAGAAAAATCAACATTCATAGCACACGATACAAGCTATCATATGTAATAGATAGCGTTTTCACAAACGCTCTGACAGCGGCAGCTATAATAGACCCCTCCCCTACCATAGCATTTTGTTCGTGCTATATTATTATTGCAGTATAATAGCGTTAATTTTAGTTTGCTATGGTTGTATCCGAGCCGAGCCGAGCCGAGCCATATTAAAATATTATTATTATTATTATTATATATATATTTTTGTATCAATTAAATTTATAAAAAAAATTGTATTTAAAATTTGGATTAGAATATAAATTTATTAATAACCCAAAACATGGTTTACATCAACATTGTTTAGGAAAAAAATCATAACAAAACAAATCTAAGTAAATATCCTCTAGCAAAACAAAAAATAACAAACTAACTGCGTTGGCCTCTTTCTTTCTTCAATTCATCTAACTGCGTACAAAGCCTTGTCTCTCTGGAATGTTCTATCTTCAACCTTTGCCTGCTGCATCTTGTTGCTGCTTATGTTGTTAGCACCGTCTGTGGCCAAAGCTTTGCTATCATGATCTTTATTACGGAAACTGAACTCTTCCCTCTCCACATATTGGTTATCTGAGAGATAAGATTAAACATTTCAATAAGTTCAGACTACAAGAATCAAAAGGGTCTTGTCTGAAGATACAAAACGAGTATACATGATCGTAACAACATGTCCTCCGAAAGTGTAAAGAATGTTAGTGGCCCCTGTGAAGTATAACACCAGCTTGCTTGGTCCCGAATGCTTCACTCCTTCTACCTATCAATTATACAAACATTGTTTCTTACCATATATTTAATCTCAAAAATTCATTCATGCAACGACGCATGTATTTAAACCATGTCTGACACCAATTAACAGTATAGGGGGGTTGGGTAAAAGTGGTCCCAACCACATGTTGCTTGAAACAGAAGTGCCAAAAAAAAGACACAAGAAATAAGACAACTTTGTTGATGTTTTTGAGTCCCCTTAATCCAAAACATCACCAGATAATCTATACAACATATGATTATATTAAGCAACAAATAAATTCAGTAATTAATTTACCTGGCCATGGAGGATGGATGCAATGGTGAGGTACCAAGCAGTGTAAGTGGTCATCAACAGTTCAAGAAAAGACCAGATCCTGTAGTTGTGGAAGGAAGGGATGAAGACCGTGGTCGCACAACAGGCCCCGAATATGTATGTCCATGTCCTCTTGTCCAGATTGTCATTTATGTAATATATGTTGCTGCACATTCATTCATTGTCATTAAAACCACTTACATCACCAGCCTCAGTTTAGTAGTCCTCTTTACTGATCAAGAAAGAACTTGGGATAATTAGTGGGTACCTGGCACATGCTATGAGCTGAATGACAGATCCAAAGAGAAGGAAGGTGCAGTTGAATGCTAACCCAACATTCCTCAAGTGCTTTCCAAGCAATCCATCAAGAACCTCAAACCACTTCACATTGTTTAAAGATCACATGCAATTAATTGATATATATATAGATTTACAAATGAAATAAAGATATGTGAAAAAGAGCTAAGCTAGTATAATTCGATATTGTTGTTACCTGAATGACATGGTTTCTGAAGTTAACTTTTTCTCTCTCTTTTCTAGTTCTGTATTCAACATAGAGAATGCTGATGAGGTAAGCAGTCCAACTACCCAAGAGGCCATAGAAGAGCTGAAACAGAATCCCTGAAAGCATCCCCAGCTGTGAAAATGAGTATGGAAGCGTCAACAGCACTTGGGCCACCTAAAGTAAACACATGAATTCATCAAGTTAGTAGAAAGATGCAGATAAGAGTAAAAACCAAAACCTTTTGGCATTACGTATACCTGGTTGGAAGCGCAGCTGAACCAAGCATCATAGGCAGAGCCGCCATGCCAAAACATGTTGGAAAGCTTAGATTTCATGTCCGAAGCTTTCTCTTCACTCTCCATCTCCACGTAGTTCCCCACAACAACAGTCTCCATTGCTTTCTCACCGTTCTCCATTGCTTGTTCGAGACCAACCAATACGATCGAGTGAATGGGGAGAGAGAGAGAGAGAGAGAGTATATATAGAGAGAGTTTCAGAAACTCAAATGAAATCCAGTTTTAACACGAACCCAATTGAAGAAGAAACCCAAGAATTTCGAATTGAGTTTCATTCAGAAATCAGTTTCACTTAATATTCAAAATCCACGTTTCGGAACCGCACCTGAACGACGATTCCCGAGTCGATAACCCTAACGACCGCATCTTCATCGATGACGCTGCCTCTAGCGATTGATGAGACGAACGCCCTTCTTCTTCTTGGATAAAGTTTCGTCATTTGATACCTTCTTCGTGGCGAGAGTTAAGGACATGTGTAAGGCGAGGAAATCGGCGGTGGTGACTGCTTGGTCGAAGGGGACAAGATCGAAATCGAGAGCTCTGGCTCTGTCAGCTAGAGCATAAGAATCAAGAATCACAACAGCTCGATTTACAGGGAGAAATGAAAGTAAGAAAACTTGCCCTTCGCTTGAGCTCACTGTTGAGACAATAATTGTGAAATTAGGACCGAATGGATTTAGGGTTTCTAGGGGAAAACGGATTTAGGTGGCTTAGAGTTTTTGGGAATGAAAATTAGAGACCCAATTTTCGTCTGAGATGAGATGAATGAAGAGGGAAAATGAAATTGGAGAGGGAAAACTCAGAGGGAAAGTGAAACAGAAGAGGGAAAAATGAGATGGGATAGTTTACGACATAAAATTTCACTAAGTTTTTGGCGGTTCACCTAAATTTTTGTTCCCGCTTATGGAAACTCTATTACAGCATTAATCCAATGCTATCTTATAGTTTAGAATTTTCAGAAACATCTACGACAGCAGATCAGTAAACCGTGCTATGCTTGTATGCTATGGATGAGGACTTTTTTTGTAGTGCTTTGGACTGGCAGCGGAATGAGAATGGTGAACGAGATCAGTGGAGCAACGCAGATGCCTTGCCTCTACCAGATACACACGCACACAAGCTGGAAACGGGATGCTAGTGCCGGATCAACGGGAATCAACTGTTTCTGGTGTTTCTACTCTTTCTGTCAAGAAAAGTGGACGGCTCCCCTATTTAGGTCGAAACTCTCGAGTTTTATTTGACCTAAACATGCTTAACGGGCCAGACTTAATTAAGTCTTAATTCGAAAAGTGTTTTCCGAAAACTCGAACTGTGTCGACCGACACACAAGCTGTGTCGATCGACACAACACCACTATATCGATTATAATGTGTATCCAATACACATTAATATGATCATTACCATAATGATCATTCCCATGTCGTAGCTTCCAGTTTTCTTAGGTGTGTGACCCTATAGGATCATATAATACTGGCAGTAAGTATACAACTTACAGATTACAAGAGGCTTCTAGCAAAACATTGCAACCGCCCAGTATTATACGAATGTCTGATCTCGACACACAACTATCACAGGAGTGAGCACAAGTGTGATTTCAGGACACTATCCCAACAATCTCCCACTTGTACTGGAATCATCAATTCCTATAATCCTTTTGTCTCTATATCTCGATTTGGCATAAGGCAAGATTGGGTTCATCCTTATTAAGCCAACATCGTGTTTATCGAACTCCTGATATCATACTGAACATTACAAACAACTGAACTACAGTTCGTTTGAGTGCGGCCACACATTTTTCTCAGTATTAAATCTTCGATAGGCCCTGAGATATTTATCTCCTGTTATTCAGGAGGGACAAATTCCATCTTGTTCCATCCCTATTTCAACGCACACTTCATGATATACTTGAACAGTGCCGTTATAGTCGCCAGTTACGGGTCGACGTTTGACAAGGTCAAAGTGTACCAATTCATATGCAAGAAAGCATGATGAACTCAGGTCTAAGGACTATACTCTATAGTCGTAATGAGAACCTCTTATGACACAGATATAACTATCTTGTAGACTTCTCATTAGCGGGTCATGTCCGATCATATGTTCACCAACATATATCTATGTGATTGACTGCGATAATCATATCATTGGCTCCATGAAACTTAGCCAACAGTCACCTCACAATCTAGTCTCTCGCGGTTGCCATTGTCCCACTTTGACAACCTCGACTAGGAACAAAACATAATTTATATCATCTATGACTTATAGGGTTTCATGATCAAGTCCTCAACTTGATGACCTATTTTATGACATAAACTTATTTTGGGACCATTATTTAGATCACAATAAATAATGCTGAAATCAAATTTCATTAAACACTTCTAAAAGAATGTTTACAAGAGCATCTTATTATAACTAAAATAAAACTAAAACTCCCACTAGAATCAAGATTACATCTTAAGATCTCTAATGCCTACAACAGTCGTATGACTCTCATGCTTAGGCCTTGGGAGTGACTTAGTCAGAGGATCATCGACATTCTCTTCCGTCGGAACTCGGCTGATCTTCACATCACCTCTATTGACGATATCACGAATCAGGTGATATCTCCTCTCTACGTGTTTGGACTTCTGGTGTGACCTCGGTTCTTTCGCCTGAGCAATGGCTCCGTTGTTATCACAAAACAAAGCCACTGGCTCCAAGATACTTGAAACCACACCAAGTTCAGTCATGAACTTCTTGATCCAAACAGCTTCCTTTGCCGCTTCTGAAGCAGCAACATATTCAGCTTCCGTCGTGGAATCAGCTACGGTATTCTGCTTAGAGCTCTTCCAGCTCACCGCACCGCCATTTAGACAGAAGACATATCCAGATTGTGATCGGAAATCGTCTCTGTCCGTCTGAAAACTCGCATCGGTGAATCCATTCACCACAAGTTCTTCACTTCCTCCATACACCAGGAATTTATCCTTAGTATGTCTCAAATACTTGAGAATATTCTTGACAGCTGTCCAGTGAACTTCACCTGGATCAGATTGGTATCTACTCGTCATGCTTAACGCGTAAGCTACATCTGGACGAGTGCAGAGCATGGCATACATAATAGATCCTATTGCAAAAGCATAAGGAATCCTATTCATGCGCTCCCGCTCAGCATGTGTCACCGGACACTGCTTCTTGCTGAGACTAATGCCATGAGACATCGGTATGAAGCCTTTCTTGGAATCATGCATCCTGAATCTGTGCAACACCTTATCAATATAAGTGTCCTGGCACAATCCAATAAGCCTGTTTACTCTATCTCTGTAGATTCTGATTCCAAGAATATATGCGGCTTCTCCCATGTCTTTCATGGAAAAACAACTTCCGAGCCGAGTCTTAACAGACTGAAGCAACGGAACGTCATTACCGAGGAGGAGTATGTCATCGACATACAGTACAAGAAACGCAATTTTGCTCCCATTAGTCTTCTTGTAAACACATGGTTCTTCTTCGTTCTTGATGAAACCAAATTGTTTTACTGCTTCATCAAAACGAAGATTCCAACTCCGTGATGCTTGCTTCAATCCATAAATGGATTTATGAAGTTTGCATACCTTCCCAGCGTTCTTGGGATCGACAAAACCTTCAGGCTGTGTCATATACACATCCTCTTCCAGAATACCATTCAGGAATGCGGTTTTGACATCCATTTGCCAAATCTCATAGTCATAATGAGCAGCAATCGCTAGAAGAATCCGAATGGATTTAAGCATAGCGACTGGGGAATAGGTTTCATCATAGTCAATACCATGAATTTGCTTGAAACATTTAGCCACCAATCTCGCTTTGTAATTCTGTACATTGCCATCCACATCAATCTTCTTCTTGAAGATCCATTTACACTCAATGGCTTTTGCACCATTAGGTAAATCGACCAAGGACCATACTTGGTTTTCTGACATAGATCCCATTTCGGATTTAGAGGCTCCAAGCCACTTTTCGGAGTCCGGGCCCATCATTGCTTCCGCGAAGGTCGCTGGTTCGTCACTATCAACGATCATCAGATCATTTGAATTGGTCACAAGAAATCCATAGTATCTCTCGGGTTCGTGACGGATCCTTCCGGATCTGCGAACTTCAGGCTCCACAGGCGCCGGTTCCACAGAACTCTGTGGATCCAACTGCTGCTCTTCCTCAGCAGGTTGAGCAGTCTCATGTGCATCTCGAATTTCTTCAAGATGTACTTTACTCCCACTGTTTTTCTTAGAGAGAAACTCCCTCTCAAGAAAAGAACAGTCCCGAGCAACAAATACTTTGTTCTCATATTGGTTGTAAAAGTAGTATGCCTTGGTTTCCCTAGGATAACCAACGAAGTAGCATTTATCTGATTTGGGTGCAAGCTTGTCAGAGATTAAACGTTTGACATAAGCTTCACAACCCCAAATCCTTAGGAAAGACAGACTAGGAACGTTCCCAGTCCACAGTTCATGTGGTGTCCTTTCCACTTATTTAGATGGTACCCTATTCAGTGTAAACGCAGACGTTTCTAGAGCATATCCCCAAAAGGATAATGGAAGATTTGAATGATTCATCATAGACCGAACCATATCCAATAAGGTTCGATTCCTCCTCTCTGACACTCCATTCCATTGGGGTGTTCCAGGAGGAGTGAGTTGTGAAATTATTCCACACTCGCTCAGATAGTCGCTGAACTCTTGACTCAAGTATTCTCCTCCGCGATCCGATCGCAGAACTTTGATACTTTTTCCAAGTTGGTTCTGTACTTAATTCTTGAATTCCTTGAATCTATCAAAGGATTCTGACTTGTGTCTCATCAAATAGACATAGCCATACCTACTGAAATCATCAGTGAAGGTGATGAAGTACTTATAATTTCCTCTGGCAACAGTACTCATCGGCCCACATACATCAGTATGAATAAGGCCCAATAAATCACTGGCCCTTTCATTTGGTTTGTTGAAAGGGGCTCTAGCCATTTTGCCCATCAAACAAGATTCGCATTTCTCACATGATTCAAAATCAAATGAGCCCAGAAGCCCATTTCGATGGAGCCTTTGGATGCGTTTCTCATTGATATGGCCCAAACGACAATGCCATAAGAAAGTCGGGTTTTCGTCATTTGACTTAAACCGCTTTGTATTTATGTTAAAGTTAGGCAATTCTTGGTTTAAAACATATAACCCATTATCTAATGGGGCGCTACCATAAAATGTTCCATCACGATTAAAAGAACAAACTTTATTCTTAACAGCAAAATCAAAACCTTCCAAATCCAATACGGACACTGAAATTATGTTTCTGCTAATCGCAGGTACAAAGTAGCAATTATTCAAAATTAAAACCATGCCCGACGGTAAAGACAATTCGCAGGTGCCTACGGCCAGTGCAGCAACCTTAGCTCCATTCCCGACCCGTAGCTCCACTTGTCCTTTCTTCAGCGTTCTACTGTTTCTTAGTGCCTGCATATTATTACAAATATGAGCACCGCAGCCGGTATCCAATACCCACGAAGTAGAACTAGAAGATATAACATTAAGTTCGATAACATAAATACCTGAATCAGACGCATCATACGTCTTCTTCAGTTTCTTGTAATCTTCCATGAACTTCTTGCAGTCTCTCTTCCAATGCCCTAACTGCTTGCAGTAGTTGCACTTATCCTCAGGAGAAGGCCCGGATTTGGGCTTCGGCTTGGGCTTGTCCTGACTCTCAGTCTGGACAACTTGAGCCTTTCCCTTATCCTTCTTAGGTTTCTTAAACCTTTTACCCCCTTGTACCATCAGTACACTGGGAGTTGCCTTCTTGAGATTCGGCTCTGCTGTCTTCAGCATGCCGTGCAACTCAGTCAATGTCTTAGTCATGTTTTTCATGTTGTAGTTCATGATGAATTGATCAAAACACGACGGCAAAGACTGCAGAATCATGTCAGTGGCTAGCTCCTGGCTAATGGCACAGTCCAGTTTCCCCAGGTTATCAATGTAACCCATCATTTTAAGGACATGAGGACTTACTGGACTGTCCTTAGCCAGCTTGCAATCCATGAGAGATTTAACCATATGGTATCTCTCTGTGCGAGCTTTCTCCTGAAACAAAGCTTTCAGGCTGTTAATCATCTCAATAGGTGACATCACGTTCTCATATTGCTTCTGCATCTCAGAGTTCATAGTCACCAGCATTAGACAATTAACATCTTTGACATCAGCTGAATGCTTATCCCAAGCATTCTTTTCTGTCTGCGGGGCATTGGAACGTGGCCTCTCGGTGAGAACTCTTTCAAGTACATATTCCTTGTTCTCCTGCCTGAGAACTATTCTCAGGTTCCGATACCATTCCAAGAAATTAGATCCATTTAACTTGTCCTTCTCAAGGACGGATCTTAGTGAGAAAGTGTTGATGTGAGTTGAGACAGACATAGCTGTAATTAAAAGAGGTAGAGGTTTTAGTTATAATGCTCAAGGAATGAGAATTCTTATCTAATAAGAAAAACTGGCATTGTATTCAAAACTATGTTTCCTCAGATGAATACAATGAGCCAAGATCCATACTTCACCAAAATCTGAGTGGGCAACTTACCATCACCCAAACTTTAGTTATTTAGGTAAGCAAATCATTGCTAATTGTACCCAGTACAACTCTTGGTCGTAGATGAGACAAACTATGTCTAATCTACTCTGATGTCTCTGGGCCCAGAACTTCTGACAGCCTAGTCAAGTAAAACCAATCTC